>OW121743.1:80176362-80331362 GCA_933228675.1 Stomorhina lunata
TAACCTTAAAAAACGTGTATATTAGGGTGGGTACATTTTTTTGCCTCAAGTGCTCATCGCGATTGTTATTCTATGGGTCATTATACGAAACTTTGCCAAAGATACCATAGGTCTAAAACGAATTTTTATTAGTTTTGTTTGAGTTTGGAGCTTTTGAATGAAAAATTTTCTACATTTTCAATCCCAAATATAAAACTAATGTTAGCTCTATTGAAAAAGTTTTATACTCCTCCAACTGCGTGAAGTCTTTGGAAGTTTAGAACATAGTATAAAGGTGTGAGGTGTTGAAAAGAAGATATAAATCTTTTTATTTATTCAGCACTGTTATTGCACGTTATGTCTTTTTTGTATTTTTAGAACAGTAAAGATGCGCCATTTGATGTTATTTAAATGCTTTGTTTAAGCTTTTTTGCTCTGCAGGCAATTTTATTTGTTTTACATCGACGGCGTGTTATTGCTGTAGGCTTACCGCTAATGGGGGATGCTGTGTTAATTTATAATTAAAATTCAAATTAATATTAACAGAAATTGATGTTGCAGTGACCAGGGATCCAAGGCTTAGAAGTCAATGTGCTAACCAAATAAGCCACAGCACACCCACAAAAAAGAAATTAATATTTCACCAAGATAATGCTCTGTATCAAAAATCAATTAAAACCAGGGACCGTCAAAAACTGTTGTTTTTGAATTTTTGATTAAGAAAAGCAACCTCAAGGAAATGTCAGAGAATAAAACCATGTATACCATTTTAATAGTCTTGGACCAAATTTTCAAAAATGCGATGCTTTCTGAATCTGATTTTTATTTTTTTTTAGAAAAAATAGCGGTTATTTTTTGATTTTTATTTTTTTGAGCAAAAATAACAGTTATTTTTAACTTTTATTTTTTCGAGGAAAAATAAAAGTTGTTTCTTAACTTTTATTTTTTCGAGCAAAAATTCAAGTTATTTTTGACTTTAATTATATCGAGCATGAATAAATGTTATTTTTTGACTTTTATTTTTTCGAGCACAAATAACAGTTATTTTTTTTACTTTTATTTTTTCGAGCAAAAATATTTTTGTGTTTTTAACCCCAATTATAATTGCAAAACTTCATTAATTTTTGAGCATATGCAAATTATTTTCACTGAAAAATTATCTTTGTTTGAACAAATTTTTTAATAAATATAATGAATTAATCATGAATTTAAACAAAAATAACCTTTATTTCTGCTCGAAAAAATAAAAGTCAAAAATAACTGTTATTTTTGCTCAAAAAAATAAAAGTCAAAAATAACTGTTATTTTTGCTCAAAATAATAAAAGTCAAAAATAACTGTTATTTTTGCTCAAAAAAATAGAAGTCAAAAATAACTGTTATTTTTGCTCAAAATAATAAAAGTCAAAAATAACTGTTATTTTTGCTCAAAAAAATAAAAGTCAAAAATAACTGTTATTTCAAAAAAATAAAAGAAAAAATTTTTTTTTTATTTTTGCTTGAAAAAATAAAAGTAAAAAATAACTGTTATTTTTATCGAAAAAATAACGGTCAAAAAATAACTTATTTCTGCTCGAAAAAATAAAAGTCTAAATATAACTTTTATTTTTGCTTGAAAAAATAAACTGTTATTTTTTATCGAAAAAATAAAGGTCAAAAATTAACTTTTATTTCTGCTCGTAATAATAAAAGTAAAAATATAACTTATTTTCTGACTTTTACTATAAAAGTTATAACAGTTACGGTACGTGATTAAAACGTAAGACAAATTGCAAGCTTCTGCATTCAGATCTGGTCTTTGGTGAATTTTTCTTGTTCTTAGACCTAAAGAAAATGCTGGCTTATATAATGAAGATGAAAGGATAATTGCCGGAACTGAGGGCCCTTTAAGGCAAAAAGCAAATCGCACTTTACAAAAGTTTTAATTTTGCAATGACCACAGCTCCTGGATTGGGAGCTGTGTTTTTTCCGCTGTCAAACAGCGAAATAGATTTTTTTATTTTTTCGAACTAAGAATTGTATCCAGTGAATCCGTAATATCTAGAGGTGGCTCTGGTCTGTCAATTGCAATCTTATACGAGATGACTTAGCAATCCGTGGAAGCTTTGCAATTTTTGATGATTCTGCAGTTTTATGATAAATCAGTAGGTTAAAGATGGCTCAGCAGTTTTATAATGATTTAGAAGTTTTAGGGTGACTCAGCAGTTTTAGAGTGATTTAGCAATTTCAGGATGACTGAACAGTTTCAGCATATATCAGCAATTTTGGGATTACTCATCAGTTTTTTTAATGAACTGTGGTTTTTCTGCGGCCAAACAGCGAAATATATTTTTTTATTTTTTCGAACTAAAAATTGTATCCAGTGAATCCGTAATATCTAGAGGTGGCTCTGGTCTGTTAACTGCAATCTTATACGAGATGACTTAGCAATCCGTGGAAGCTTTGCAATTTTTGATGATTCTGCAGTTTTATGATAAATCAGTAGGTTAAAGATGACTCAGCAGTTTTATTATGATTTAGAAGTTTTAGGATGACTCAGGAGTTTTAGAGTGATTTAGCAATTTCAGGATGACTCAACAGCTTTAGCATGACTCAGCAATTATGGAATTACTCATCAGTTTTTTTTAATAAATCAGCAGTTTTATATTAACTAAGCAGTTTGAGGATGTTTCAGCAGTTTTGGAGTGATTTAGCATTTTTGATTGACTTAGCAGTTTCAGCATGACTCAGAAATTTTGGGATTACTCATCAGTTTTTTTTTAAATAAATTAGCAGTTTTATAAATCAGAAGATTAAGGATAACTCAGCAGTTTAAGAATGATTTAGCAATTTTAGGATGACTCAACAGTTTCAGCATGACTCAGCAATTTTAGGATTACTTATCAGTTTTTTTAATGAATCAGCAGTTTTATATTAACTCAGCAGTTTCAGGATGACTCAGCAGCGATTTACTATGAAAATATATGTCAGATTTATGTCGGAGTCTGTATCATTGGCTTTATATTTAAGGGGAAAAATTTGAAATGGTGGGGTATCTTAGGGTTAATTTCCATATTAATGTTAATCAATATTAGTGTTTATATTAGGGTTAATATAACATTGTATCTGTTTTGTGTCTCCTCTAACTATTGTCGGTTCCAACTATGTAATTCTCTAAATAGACTCTGAAATAGTCTATGAGATAAAAAGTATTAAGATAAGTTTATAGAAGGATAAGTCTAAGGTCAAATGAGATCCGATTCATGGGATTATTAAGGTGTGTTTAACTATATCAGAGTTAATATCGAAATCCATATTATAGTCTAAATCAAGTAATTTATACACGATCTGTATCAAAGTCTATTTAAGTTTTTATATCAGAATCTGTAAATATAAGAGTTTTAATTAGAAATTATCGTTGGGTATGTATGTGGGTATTAGGGTGACAATAGCTTGTATGCATATTGTAACAATAGCTCTAAAGCTTCAGTTCTGAAAATTTAAGCCAAATCAGACAACGTTCTAGTGGCGCCCATTTGGTCCAAAGCTTTGTATGGGAAAAAATGGATTATTTTTTGTTTTTGAGAAATTTCGACCAAAAATACACAATTTTTACAAGAAAAGTAATGGAATATTAAAGAGAACTAGCAGAGCTTTATTTCATAAAGTCAAAGACAAAAATCCATGAAGCAGTTTTGGAGTTATTGCAAACTTCCCCCGAAAATTCATGTCCCTAAAAACGCGCCTTAGAATATGCACCAAAAATTTTTTATAAATGAAGAAATTCAAAGTATGACATGATTCATTTAATGGCTTGTCAGTATTAAATAGTTCAGTTTTGTTAAAATATAATCGAATTTACTTGGTTTTTTCATGTTGCAAAATGGTACATTTTTCTTAGGGTGGTTTCAAAAATGAATTTTTAATTTTTTGAAAATTTTATTCAACAAATATTACAAATTTAGAATTAGCTTACCAGTGTGTTAAAACAGATAAATGGAGGAATAAAACTCAAAAAAGTTTAGGTCAATATCTTGAACCGTTTAGCTGTACCAGTGATTTGAAATCGTCGAATCTCGTAAAAATGACAATTTTTTATAACAGTAAATATATTCCAGAGTCAATATTAGTATCATATCAGGATTAATACAGCATTATACCTAACAGTCTAACAAAGCCTATGTAAGCTTAAAAACGTATATATAAAAGTCACTATCAACAACTATGCCAGGATTTATATCAAAGCCTACATTAGTATTTATTTTGGTTTCTAATAAATCTTAAAAATTTTTCGTAAGCCACAACTTAAATCCGTCTTAAATATGTCTTTAGATTTATTTCGAGAAAGTAAAAATTTTAATAAAATACATTCAAAACTTATTGAAAACTTTATTATTGTCTTCGTTATCTTATCGAACCACAAAACCAGATAAAGTTTATAATTCAGTAACAAAATGTTTTCTATTTATTAACTACAATACAACAGAAGTATGTAAGAAAATATATGCTTAAAGGAGTGAATTCTTAAATGAAAAAATATTATGATGGACATAAGACTTCAAATGAAAATTTTATTTTGTAAAATAGATCAAAGCCTCTTAAATTTTTTCTTATTTTTTGAATCACAATACAAATAATAATCAAATTATATCGAACTCAGTGAAGAACACCATATGCTCGGTGTAGTGTAACCTCTGTGATATAAAGATGTGAACTGCCAAATATTGATTTGCCGTATTGTAGTTTTGAAAAGTCCCATAAAAAGAGAGTATATGTACTCTAATTCGGAAACCACTAATGGAGACGATTATCCAATGAGAGAAAGCTGAGGCACATACACGTGCTCATAGTATGTATATTTGTTTGTACGTTTATGTGTTTTTCATTGTTCTTTATCCACTTTGATTTCACTTTTGACAGAAATCAAAAGTATGGAGTGCAATATTCAATAGACAATTTATAGATAAAAGCCAAAAAAAAAAATGTTTGTGCGGACAACCTCGATGCGTTTCGATGGTTGGTTAGGCCATCTTCTTCAGGAGGAGTATCAGATTAAAAAGCTCTCATTATTACCTATTTTACAAACACACTAATTACGAATTATGTTTGTAAAGCACAGGTAAAAGCTCAGATTATCGATTGAACGAAAGTATACACAAACATTTTCCAGTTTCTTGATCCCTAATAGATAGGGATAAAGTGCGAATAATTTTTCTTTGGAATAATATTTACATCTTGACAATTTTGTTATTGTCTTTGTAACAGACTATAGTTCCTGAAAGCATTAAAACCAAGTTTTAAGCTGATCTGATATACTATTTCATAGCTAAATATGTTTTTTCAACTAAATTCGCATCCATTTACATTTCTGCCTTGAAACTTCGAAAAATTTTCAATTTCTCCTTAAGGAATAAAAACCTTTGGGATTGTTTAAGGAAATTTTCTTACAAAAACTTTTGCCTTATATGCATTTGTTTAAATCTTTTCTTTTTTTGCTTTGTTTTTAGTTCTACGAATGCATTTGTACTTTTTCCGAGTTTTCTTTTAAGTTCTTTTAAGCGAATTGTTCTTACTTATGCTTTTACTTTTATTCCTAAGAAAGTATGTGTGAGCAATGCAAAAAAAAAAAAGACAATAACGTATGAAATTATATGTAAAATCGCATAAAAATATTTAACTTGACATAAATAACGTAACTTTTTATAGCCACCGTAATTCTACATTTTATGTTTTTCAACGTAAATTAACGATAAAGAAATAAAGTGAGAAATAAACTTTTAGTTTGTTAGGTTTGATAAAAGTGTTGGCAGTAGCGGGAAATGTGCGACTGCTAATAAATTTAATTATATTTTTCGGGTACTTGAAATTGTTTGGTATGCTACTATTTTAGCGTTCTACAGGATAATGATAATGAGATTCCCACATTGACACTGAAACCGGAAGTCGACTTAATTATGGTCATTTGTTAAAATCAGACAGGCTGTTTTAGAATCTGTAATATATAAATATAAGCTGGTAGATTTACTACTTCGAAAAGTCTATTATAGAATATTAAATAAAATCTATATCTAAACCTTAGCTCTTTTATATGGTAATTTTGAAATCAATTTCAAAGCCAAAGCCATAGCCAGAGTTTGTAAAATTCTGTCCTTAAGTCTTTAGAAACTACTAACGTTATGATTAGCATTTTGTCTTGCCTTCAGGTAATTTTTGCTTAAAGCCGTAGTTAAAATGCAAAAGTTTCTACTTTTGCTTCTTTATCAACTTGTGCTCATTCATTAGTCATTACAGTTTTTTTGCTGTTCTTGTTTAATCAAGATAATTTGCCGAAAAAGTTTTAATTTCTTTTGACATTGAGCTTCATTACGAGGAAGGGGTATATGTATTGGGTATATGTATTGTAACACATAGAAATATTAGTCTGATAGCCACTTTCAAGAATACCGATCGACCCAGAAACATTTTCTCAGTCTATTTAATCACGTCCGTTCAGTTGGGTGGCTGTTGGCTTGTTTGTCAAAGTATAATGTCGATTAAGCTATGTCTGTCTGTCTGTCTGTCTGTCTGTCTGTCTGTCTGTCTGTCTGTCTGTCTGTCTGTCCATCCATTCGTCTGTCTGTCTGTCTGTCTGTCTGTCTGTCTGTCTGTCTGTCTGTCTGTCTGTCTGTCTGTCTGTCTGTCTGTCTGTCTGTCTGTCTGTCTGTCTGTCTGTATGTCTGTCTGTCTGTCTGTCTGTCTGTCTGTCTGTCTGTCTGTCTGTCTGTCTGTCTGTCTGTCTGTCTGTCTGTCTGTCTGTCTGTCTGTCTGTCTGTCTGTCTGTCTGTCTGTCTGTCTGTCTGTCTGTCTGTCTGTCTGTCTGTCTGTCTGTCTGTCTATCTATCTATCTATTTGTCCGTCTGTCTGTCTGTCTGTCTGTCTGTCTGTCTGTCTGTCTGTCTGTCCGTCTGTCCGTCTGTCTGTCCGCCTGTCTGTCTATCTATTTGTTTGTCTGTCTGTCTGTCTGTCTGTCTGTCTGTCTGTCTGTCTGTCTGTCTGTCTATCCATCTGTTCATCCGTCTGTCCATCCGTCTGTCCATCCATTCGTCTGTCTGCCTGTGTATCCATCTGTCTGTCTTTCTGTCTGTTAATTGAAGGTAATATAGAAAAATTTTCTTCATTTCTTCGAAAATTTTGGTTTTAAAATTGGGCGAAATTGATTTATATTTCACCGAAATTGATTTACCTTGTCTAGGTATGATAGTAAAATTTAGTACAGAGACGTTTTTCATAAGCACTATATATCATCTACAATTTCATCGAAATCGGTTCACATTTAACCATAGTTCCCTTACAAAACAGCCTAAATTTCACCTAAAATACACTTAAATATCAATAAATGATAAACTATAGTAGCTATGGCCACTTAATTTAGCACATGGAAGTTTCTTTCAGTACCAGCCATAAGAAATAAAGCACACTTTTCTTGATAAATACCACATGTTTAATCACTTCATAATACTCATACGTACAGATTGTAATATCCTCTTCTTATCCAATTTCGACTTTGTAACCTTCAATGATCGTCCCTATGCCAACAGATATTAACATGTTCCTCTAGATAACTTCACTTGCTCTGGGAATCTGTTCATGTATGTCAACAATGAAATTCCATTAAACTCAATTAAATTTGCAAATAAATTTCATATCTAAAAATCTTGAATCATGTTATCACAACACTTCGTTTAGTTTTCATATTATTTCCTAACATTTGATTTAATATTTATGAAAAATACATTAGAATTATCTGGAGCCTCATGCGTCGGGTCTCGTGAGACCTAGAGGTTGGCAGCTATTGTTATGTAACTGCATGCATGAATATTTTAAAACTGAATTTCTAAAATTGTTCAATAGAAAAATAATAACAACAATTCGATATGTGGTTTTTATACCCTTCACCACCATACAGATATAGAAATAAGTTTGTGCTGATGTATGTAACTCATAGAAGAAAATAGACTATTCTTAGATTATGTCTTATAGGAAATTTTTCAAAAATTTCTTATTTTTATAGATAATTTTTCAAAAAATTATTATTTTTATAGGACATTTTTCAAAAATTTATTACTTTTATAGGAACATTTTCTACGAAATTTTTAAAATTTTTTTTTATTTTTATACGAAATTTTTCAAACATTTCTTATTTTTATAGAAAATTTTTCAAAAATTTCTTATTTTTATAGGAAATTTTTCAAAAATTTTTTATTTTAATAGAAAATTTTTCAAAAATTTCTTATTTTTATAGGAAATTTTTAAAAAATGACTTGTTTTTATAAAAAAATATTAAAAAATTTCTTACTTTTATAGGTTTTTTATTTCTATAGGAAATTTTTAAAAAATTTCTTAGTTTTATTAGAAATTTTTCAAAAATTTGTTTTTTAAAGGAAAATTTTCAAAAATTTCTTATTTTTATAGGAAATTTTACAAAATTTATTTTTTTTATAGGAAATTTTTAAAAAATTTCTTATTTTTATATGAAATTTTTCAAAATTTCTTATTTTTATAGGAAATTTTTCAGAATTTTATTATTTTTATAGGAAACTTTTCAAAATTTTCTTATTTTTGTAAGAAATTTTTCAAAAATTTCTTTTTTTATAGGAAATTTTTCAAAAATTTATTATTTTTATAAGAAATTTTTTAAAAAATTTTTATTTTTAATTGAAATTTTTTAAAAATTTCTTATTTTTATTGAAAATTTTTCAAAAATTTTTTATTTTTATAGGAAATTTTTCAAAAATTTCTCATTTTTTTAAGAAATTTTTAAAAAATTTCTTATTTTTATAGGAAATTTTTAAAAATTTCCTATTTTTATAGGAAATTTTTATAAAAATTCCTTATTTTTATAAAAAAATTTTCAAAAATTTCTTATTTTTATAGGAAATTTTTCAAAAATTTCTCATTTTTATAGGAAATTTTTCAAAAATTTCTCATTTTTATAGGAAATTTTTTATTTCTATAGGAAAATTTTAAAAAAATTTCTTGTTTTTATAGGAAATTTTTAAAAATTTCCTATTTTTATAGGAAATTTTTCAAAAATTTCTTATTTTTATAAATTTTTTTTTTAATTTCTTATTTGTATCGGAAATATTTCAGAAATTTCTTATTTTTATCGGAAATTTTTCAAAAATTTCTCAGTTTTATAGGAAATTTTTCAAAAATTTCTTATTTTTATATGAAAATTTTAAAAATATTCTTATTTTTATAGGAAATTTTTCAAAAATTTCTTGTTTTTATAGGAAATTTATGTCTTAGTCTATGTCTTAGTCTATGTCTTAGTCTATGTCTTAGTCTATGTCTTAGTCTATGTCTTAGTCTATGTCTTAGTCTATGTCTTAGTCTATGTCTTAGTCTATGTCTTAGTCTATGTCTTAGTCTATGTCTTAGTCTATGTCTTAGTCTATGTCTTAGTCTATGTCTTAGTCTATGTCTTAGTCTATGTCTTAGTCTATGTCTTAGTCTATGTCTTAGTCTATGTCTTAGTCTATGTCTTAGTCTATGTCTTAGTCTATGTCTTAGTCTATGTCTTAGTCTATGTCTTAGTCTATGTCTTAGTCTATGTCTTAGTCTATGTCTTAGTCTATGTCTTAGTATATGTCTTAGTCTATGTCGTAGTCTACGTCTTGGTCTATGTCTACGTCTATGTCTTGTCTTAGTCTATGTCTTAGTCTTTGTCTAAATCTGTATCTTAGTCTATGTCTTAGTCTATATCTTAGTCTATTTCTTAGTCTATGTCTTAGACTATGCCTTAGTATATGTCATAGTATATGTCTTAAACTTTGTCTAAGTATGTGTCTTAGTATATGTCTTAAGTCTATGTTTTAGTGTGTGAGTCAAGGATAACAGAAGAAGAAGAATGTCTTAGTCTATGTTTTAGTCTATGTCTTAGTCTATGTCAGATTCTTTGTGTTAGTTCATGTCTTAGTCTTTGTCTTAAACAATGTCTTATTTCTTAGATGTCTTTATATCTCAGTCTAATGTCTTGATTAAACTCTTAATCAACACTTTGAGGCTGTTATTAGTCTTTATCCCAGTCTTTGTCTAAGTATTTCCTACTACCACATCCTTTTATATTGATTGTTTTACATTTTATTTTTATGTGAGTAAAGTCAAACATTTTTGTAGAATATTATTTTAAAATTTTACTCATAACTATAACATTAGAATAGATTTAATGCACTCTAACAATTTTATTTTATATTTTTGTTTTCCTGTGGTATTAGAAAGTCAGTTTGACTTTATTTTTAAAGTTATATTTTTTTATAGAACAAACAGAATGCACATGTCTGTCTGTCTGTCTAAGCATTTTTGCAACTGTCTGTCACTCAAGGAGTTGGGTTCTTTTTTCTATCTGCTAATATTCATCCACAACTTAGGGATTGTTTGACGAGTTGTGTGGTAGAATTAATCAGGGATGTAAGACTTATAGTTATTTGTTTGGATGGAGTTTTGCAGGTGAATGTGGAAAAGTTTTGCTTTAAGATTTTATACTAAATCGAAGCTAGATATATGGTGGTAAAAAAATATCTTAAATTATCTATAAAATGACTACTGGGCGTATGATTGATATTAATTCGAAAATAAATTTTTGGAAAATTATTTAAAACATTCCTGTTCTATATATAACAAATTTGTTAAAAACCAAAATTTTTAAATTTTGTCAGGAATATTTGAAAAATACTTAACTTTTCGGAGACCCCTGTGTTATTTCTTAAAAACCCCTTTTACCAAATGTATTTTTTAAAACTCTACCTTTAACCATCTCTGATGTTGTCGTTGTATGGATATTTGTTTTTGTCTTTATCTTTATCTCAAAAAGAGCAAAAATGTTCTCTAAAGTCATGAAGCTTTCAAAGCTGACTAAATGTGTTGATAAATTAAAGTAACTGATGTTGTTGTTTCTACTTATATCTCCTGTAAAACAAAAAGGATGTTACAGCATTTAAAGTTGCAAATTTTTTTTTTTGGTAACAACAGGAAGACAAACGAAAAAAAAATATCTATAAATATTGTATGATGAAAAAAAGTGTTGAAAGATGGATGAAGAAAGTTTTTATAGAATAAGTCGTACAATTTTTCATTAGCATTAGATATAAAAATATTATGTATGTATGTATTTTAAAATAGATAGACAGACAACACAATAACAGACTGATTTGTTAGAAAGTTTCAGAACTTAAAACAATGTTGTAAGAAAATTTTGCTGAATATGGAAAAATATCCAAATAATGAACTACAAACAATAGGTGCGTAAATTCTAATAATTTCAAAATTTTAAAATAGTTAAAATATTCAAATATTTTCTCAACATATACTTTTGTTTGTTACTGTCCTTAGCAAGAAAATTTATAGGTAATAATACAAATTAAAAGAATAAAATTTATATGTGTAAGCAAGTATATCGCTCTTACTCTTGAAAATTGGCATAACAAGAAAAAAAAATGATGATTTAAAAAGTTGGTAGACCGATTTTATGAGTCATAATGGAAGACATATAGGGTTTTGTATAATTAATTTTTAAATTCATTAAATTTCGGGACATCAATTTCGCTGTTTGGCGACATCTTGGATATACCACCCTTTGTGGATTCAGAATCGATCGGTATAAAGTCAGAGATGAAAAGCCAAAAAAATCCAAACCTTTAACAGTTATTTTTTAACCGAATATTCAGAATCGTTTATTTATATATGACATCCAAATATGTGGAAAAAATAACAATTTAAATAAGGGATTTTTTCAAATATACAAGCGATATGTTTTTAGCTCTAGTGTTTATATTGTAGGAAATGTTTTCTTAATTCATATCAATATAATGACTTTAAATGCCATAAAATGTTCCTTAAAATTAAAAGAAATATAAAATGAAAATCTTGAAAATATTATCATCAGTTAGTGTTTATAAGTTTTTTTTTCAATAAATGGTTACCCAAATGGTTACAAAAAACTTTTACTTTTAGGTAAGTAAACAATAGTGGAAAATTTTCAGTAAACTTTATCATTTCTTAATTATTTTTAGAAAATTTTTCTAAAAAAATGTCTTATTTTTACACGAAGTTTTTGAAAATTTTTCTATAAAAATAAGGCATTTTAAAAAAATTTTCTATAAACATATGAAATTTTTGAAAAATTTCTTATGAAAATAATAAAATTTCTTATGAAAATAAGAAATTTTAAAACAATGTTCTATAAAAATAAGAAATTTAAAAAAAATCGTACAAAAATAAGAAATTTTTAAAAAATTTCCTATAAAAAAATAAATTTTTAAAAAATTTCCTATAAAAAATAAGAAACTTTAAAAAAAATTCCTATAAAAATTAAGAAATTTTTGAAAAATTTCCCATAAAAATAGGAAGTTTTTTTAAAATTTCCTGTAAAAATAAGACATTTTTGAAAAATTTCCTATAAAAATAAGAAATTTTTTGAAAATTTCCTGTAAAAATAAGAAATTTTTTAAAAATTCCCTATAAAAATAAGAAATTTTTGAAAAGTTTCCTATAAAAATAGAAAATTTTTGAAAATTTCTTATAAAAATAAGGAATTTTTGAAAAATTTTCATAATGATGAGATATTTTTGAAAAAATTGCTATAAAAACAAGCAATTTTTGAAAAATTTTCTATAAAACGGAAAAATATTTTTGTAAAATTTCCCATAAAACTAAGAAATTTTTGAAAAATTTGGTATAAAAATAAGACATTTTTTGAAAAATTTCCTATAAAAATATGAAATTTTTGAAAAATTTCCTATAAAAATAAGAAATTTTTTGAAAATTTCCTATAAAAATAAGAAATTTTTGAAAAATTTCCTATAAAAACAAGAAATTTGTGGAAAATTTCCTATAAAAGTTTGAAATTTTTGGAAAATTTCCTATAAAAATAAGAAATTTTTGAAAAATTTCCTTTAAAAATAAGAAATTTTTGAAAAATATCCTATAAAAATAAGAAATTTTTGAAAAATTTCCTATAAAAATAAGAAATTTTTGAAAAATTTCCTATAAAAATAAGAAATTTTTGAAAAATTTCCTATAAAAATAAGAAATTTTTGAAAAATTTCCTATAAAAATAAGTAATTTTTAAAAAAATTTCCTATAAAAATAAGAAATTTTTGAAAATTTTCCTATGCAAATAAGAATATTTTGAAAAAATTCGTATAAAACTTAGAAATTTTTCAAAAATTTATCATGAAAATAAAAAATTTTTAAAAATTTTCTTATAAATATAAGAAATTTTTGAAAAATTTCTTATAAAAATAAGAAATTTTTGAAAAATTTCCTTTAAAAATAAGAAATTTTGAAAAAATTTAATATAAAAATAAGAAATTTTTGAAAAATTTACTATAAAAATAAGAAATTTCCAAAAAAAAAAGAAATTTTTGAAAAATTTCCTATACAAATAAGAAATTTTTGAAAACTTTCCTAAAAAAATAAAAAATTAAAAAAAATCCTCTAAAAATAAGAAATTTTTGCAAAATTTTCTTTACAAATAAGAAATTTTTGAAAAATTTTCTATACAACTAAGAAAATTTTCCAAGAATTTGCTATCAAAATAAGAAATATTTAAAAATATTGCTATAAAAATGAGAAATTTTTGAAAAATTTTCATATAAAAATAAGAAATTTTTGAAAAATTTCCTATAAAGATAAGAAATTTTTGAAAAATTTCCTATAAAAATAAGAAATTTTTGAAAAATTTCCTATAAAAATGAGAATTTTTTGAAAAATGTTCTATAAAAATAAGAAATTTTTGAAAAATTTCCTATAAAAATAAGAAATTTTTGAAAAATTTCCTATGAAAATAAGAAATTTTTTGAAAAATTTCCTATAAAAATAAGAAATTTTTGAAAAATTTCCCATAAAAATAAGAAATTTTGGAAAATTTCCTATAAAAATAAATTTTTGAAAAATGTCTTATTAAAATAAGAAATTTTTGAAAAATTTCCTATAAAAATAAGAAATTTTTGAAAAATTTCCTATAAAAAAAGAAATTTTTGAAAAATTTCCTATAAATAAGAAATTTTTGAAAAATTTTCTATAAAAATAAGAAATTTTTGAAAAATTTCCTATAAAAATAAGAAACTTTTGAAAAATTTCCTAAAAAAATAAGAAAATTTTGAAAAATTTCCTATAAAAAAAGAAATTTTTAAAAAAATTTCCTATAAATAAGAAATTTTTGAAAAATTTTCTATAAAAATAAGAAATTTTTGAAAAATTTCCTATAAAAATAAGAAACTTTTGAAAAATTTCCTAAAAAAATAAGAAATTTTTGAAAAATTTCCTATAAAAATAAGAAATTGAAAAATTTCTTATAAAGATAAAAAATTTTTGAAAAATTTCCCATAAAACATTCTTTAAAAATTTCCTTTAAAAGTTTTTTATAATTTCCTGTAAAAATAAGACATTATTGAAAAATTTCCTATAAAAAGAAGAAATGTTTGAAAAATTTCCTAAAAATTAACTTCCTATAAAGATAAATTAATAAAATTAAGCTTAATAATAAAGTTGTGCATCATTAAAACAAAATAATGTCAAACTTTTACAATTAAATAATCTTAGATCCTTTTTGGTTGACAGCTCTAATTAAGAATTTAAATACTTAAGAAAATTTTCAATTTAAAAATAGTAAAAGTAAAACCATTTATAATCAGTTTATACGAAACTTTCAAAAACTTATCCCATTATTTGCTTAAAAATTTAACACATTTATATAAATCTTATAAAAGAAATCAGTAGCTGCTTGCGCAATTTAATAAATCTATTTAAATTAAATACTTTTCAAAATGTTCCTCAATTCTTATCCAACACTCGAAGACACAACTTAAGAGTCAGGTAAATAAGTACATTCACAGCCAATACAATCAATACAATCAAACCCGGTGCTATTGTAAAGGCAAATTTATATGCCGAGACCTTTTGATATGTCTAGTAGAAAGTTATAACCAGTGACTACTCACTATCCCAAACGCCAGTTCAATTCAATTTTGTTGTAGTTCCACAAAAGTATAGAGCAATAAAAACGATATAAAAATAAATAAAAACCATTTACAAAAAGTGAAAAGTGAGAAAAAGTGAAAATAAAATAAAACGGCAAATATTTTCTATACTAAGTTATGCTAATAGGCAGGCACTGTGGAAACTACTTAGTTCCGTTAACAGTTTCCGTTTCCTTTTTATTGTGAAGGACACAATTTGCTTAATATATAAATTTGCTTATACACAGACAAACGGCAAACTTTGCTATAACCTGTTTTAAAATACATTTACAAATTGTTAATGACGATTACGTTGGGTTATGTCGAGTTGTGGATGTTGAGCGGTTGTAAGCGAATATGTTGAATGTCATTATTATGATGACAAAGAATTTAACACGATAACTGTCAAGAGTATGTATATTTCTTTATTACTCGGGTTATTTAACACCTTTATGCAATTTAAATTCATAAGAAATTGCGGACATTGGGATAGTTCGGTATAAAATAAGGAAATTTTCCAAAAATTTCTTATTTTTATAAGTAATTTTTCAAAAATTTCTTAATTTCATAAGAAATTTTTCAAAAATTTCTACTCTTCACAAAAATTAAAAAAAATTTTTTTTATTTTTATAGGAATTTTTTCAAATTTTTTTTATTTTAATAGAAAATTTTTTTTAACAATTTCTTATTTTTATAGGGAATTGTTGAAAAATGTTATAATTTATATAGGAAATTTTTCAAAAATTTTTAGTTTTATAAGAAATTTTTAAAAAATTTAATATTTTTATAGGATATTTTTCCAAAATTTCTTATTTTTATAGGAAATTTTTAAAAAATTTAATATTTTTATAGGATATTTTTCCAAAATTTCTTATTTTTATAGGAAATTTTTCAAAAATTTTTTTATTTTTATAGGAAATTTTTCAAAAATTTCTTATTTTTATAGGAAATTTTTCAAAATTTTTTCTTATTTTTTTCAGGAAATTTTTAAAAACATTTTTTACTTTTATATGAAATTTTTCAAAAATTTCTTATTTTTATAGGAAATTTTTAAGAAATTTCTTATTTTTATAAGAAAATTTTTCAAAAATTTCTAATTTTTGTAGGAAATTTTCAAAAATTTTTTATTTTTATAGGAAATTTCTTAAACATTTTTTACTTTTATATGAAATTTTTCAATGATTTCTAATTTTTATTGGAAATTTTTATATTTTTATAGGAAATTTTTCACAAGTTTCTTAGTTTTATAGGAAAGTTTTCAAAAATTTCTTATATTTTAAGGAAATTTTGCAAATTTTTGTTGTTTTTTTTAATTTCTTATTTTATTAGGAAATTTTTCAAAAATATCTTATTTGGATAGGAAATTTTTCAAAACTTTCTTTTTTTTATTGGAAATTTTTGACAAAATTTCTTGTTTTTATAGGAAATTTTTCAAAAATTTCTTATTTTTATATAGAAAACTTTTCAAAAAATTTTTTTTTTTTTATAGAAAATTTTTCAAAAGTTTCTTATTTTTATAGAAAATATTTAAAAAAATTATAATTTTAATATAAAATTTTTCAACAATTTCTTATTTTTATAGGAAATTTTTAAAAAATTTCTAATATTTAAAGGAAAATTTTCAAAGATTTCTTCAAAAACTTCTTATTTTGATAGGAAATTTTTAAAACTTTGTTATGTTTATGGGAAATTTTTCAAAAATTTCTTATTTTTATAGGAAATTTTTTAAAAATTTCTTATTTTCAAAAACATATTATTTTTATAGGAAATTTTTTAAAAATTTCTTATTTATATAGGAAATTTTTCAAAAATTTCTTATTTTTATAGGAATTATTGCAAAAATATCTTAGTTTTATAGGAAATTTTTCAAAAATTACTTATTTTTTTTAGGAAATTTTTCAAAAATTACTTATTTTTAAAGGAAATTTTTAAAAATCTTCTTATGTTTTTTTAAGAAATTTTTCAATAATTTGTTATTTTTATAGGAAATTTTGCAAAAATTTGTTTTTTTTATAGGAAATTTTTTAAAATGTTTTATTTTTATAGAAAACTTTTCAAACAAATTTTTTTTTTATAGAAAATTTTTCAAAAGTTTCTTATTTTTATAGAAAATATTTAAAAAAATCATAATTTTAATATAAAATTTTTCAACAATTTCTAATTTTTATAGGAAATTTTTAAAAAATTTCTAATTTTTAAAGGAAAATTTTCAAAGATTTCTTATAAATAAAATAAATTTTGCAAAAATTTATTAGTTTTATTGGAAATTTTTCAAAAACTTCTTATTTTGATAGGAAATTTTTAAAACTTTGTTATGTTTATGGGAAATTTTTCAAAAATTTCTTATTTTTATAGGAAATTTTTTAAAAATTTCTTATTTTCAAAAACTTATTATTTTTATAGGAAATTTTAAAAAAATTTTTTATTTATATAAGAAATTTTTCAAAAATTTCTTATTTTTATAGGAAATATTGCAAAAATGTCTTAGTTTTATAGGAAATTTTTCAAAAATTACTTATTTTTTTTAGGAAATTTTTCAAAAATTACTTATTTTTATAGGAAATTTATAAAAATTTTCTTATATTTTTTAGGAAATTTTTCAATAATTTGTTATTTTTATAGGAAATTTTGCAAAAATTTGTTTTTTTTTATAGGAAATTTTTCAAAATTTTCTTATTTGTATAGGAAATATTGCAAAAACTTCTTATTTTGATAGGAAATTTTTCAAAAATTACTTATTTTTTTTAGGAAATTTTTCAAAAATTACTTATTTTTATAGGAAATTTTTAAAAATTTTCTTATATTTTTTTAGGAAATTTTTCAGTAATGTTTTATTTTTATAGGAAATTTTTTCAAAAAAATTTTTTTTTTGGAATTTTTTCAAAAATTTCTTATTTTTATAGAAAATTTTTAAAAAATTTCTTATGTTAATATTACATTTTTTAAAATTGTCTTATTTATTTAAAGAAAATTATTCAAAAATTTCGTAGTTTTATAGGAAATTTTTTAAAATTTGTTTTTATAGGAAATTTTCTTATTTTTATAGGAAATTTTCTTATTTTTATATAAAATTTTTCAAAAATTTCTTATTTTATAGAAAAAAATTTCTTAGCCTATATCTTAGTCAATGTGTCAGTCTAAGGCTTATTTTATATATGTCTTGGGATATATTTTAGCCTTTGTCAGTCGCAACATCCTGGTATTTTTTGTTATCTTTAATACACTGTGCACTGCACAGTGTGCATCCTCCCTAGTCATCATGTAAAATTAAAGTGGGTGTTTATTTTTCTTTTCACTTCTGTGTTTCTCTTGATAATATACTTAAATATTAAATGTTGAAAACATAATTCCATATCCTTCTGCATTTTTCCTTTTCCCCTTTTAGTCGTTCGTTATGTTCGGAAGCATTTTTTTTGGAAGATGAAGTAAGAACTTCATTGCATTCGCAAACTTCAAAATTAATTTTTATTTATGCTCCGGTATTTACCATGACTTGATTTTAATATTTTATTTTGCTAAAAACTCCTACAGAATTAAGCAGCAAAACTATGAGGAATAACAACTAAATATTACATTTCAGTAGTTTGCTCAAATATGAATTGTTTTCAAGTAAAAAAATGCGAACTTTTTTCCAGTTTAATTTTGTTTGATTTGTTTTAATGTTTTTGCTTGTTTTCTACTCGTTTCCTCGAAAAGTTGTTACAAAAAGGACATCTAAGCAAAAAGGATGCAAGGAAAATGCAAATGTATTTTTTTTTTGTTTGTTTGCAGTTTTTTTTTGTATCTAAGTTCATTTTTCTGATTACTTTTATGTAGATATTTTTCAAACAATATTTTAAATTAGAGACAAAAAAATGTTTTAAGTTTTTTCTTATTTGCTACAAAAGACAAGCAAAAAACTAAAATTCGAACATCCCAAATGTAAGCATATGAAAACTCAGATCCTAGTATGTCTAGATTAACATGTTTTGTTGCTGAATTTAAGGACTAAGCTTGAAGCCTGATGATGATGCAGTTGTAGAGCAAAACAATGTCTGTTACTTAAGCAAAGGAAAAACCTAAACTCTGTGATATTCTGACAAATTATCAAAATTAAAACACAAACAAAAATTCAATTATACAAATATCTAGAGAAATATTTTTTGTGTTTTTAGCATTTATGAGTTGTATTTTTCAGTTTAGATTCAAAGCCAGAAAAGAGGAATATAACATAATCTAGTACAAACTGTAACTAAAATGTATCATTTCTAATATTTTATTTTAGGAAGTTTTTCAAAAATTCGTAATTTTTGTAAGTAATTTTCCAAATTTTTTATAGGAAATTTTTCTGTAATTTCTTATTTTTATAGGAGATATTTAAAAAATTTCTTATTTTTATAGGAAATTGAAAAAAATTCTTATTTTTGTAGAAAATTTTTAAAAAATTTCTTATTTTTAAGGAAAATTTTCAAAAACTTCCTTTTAATATATGATTTTTTTTTAAATTTCTTACTTTTATAAAAAAAAAGTTTTTTTAATTTTATAGAAAATTTTTCAAAAATTTCTTATTTTTAAAGGAAATTTTTCAAAAATTTCTTATTTTTATAGGAAATTTTTCAAAAATTTCTTATTTTTATAGGAAATTTTTCAAAAATTTATTACTTCTTTAGGAAATTATTCAAAAAATTCTTAATTTTATAGGAATATTTTCAAAAATTTCTTATTTTTGTAGGAAATTTTTCCAAAATTTCTTATTTTTGTAGGAAATTTTTTTAAAAATTTCTTATATATATAGGAAATTTTTCAAAAATTTCTTATTTTTATATAAAATTTTTCAAAAATGTCTTTTTTATTATAAAAAAATTATTTATTTCAATAGATAACTTTTTAAAAATGTCTTATTTTTATAGGAAATTTTTTCAAAATTTCTTATTTTTATAGCATTTTTTTAAATTTTCTTATATTTTTTTTTTAATTTTTCATTTTTATATAAAATTTTTCAAAAATTTCCTAACTTTATAGAAAAAATTTTCAAAATATCTTATTTTTGCAAGAAATTTTTTAATAATTTCTTATTTTTTTTTATAAAATTCTTTAAAAATTTGTTATTTTTATAAAAATTTTTCTAAAAATTTTTTATTTTTTATAGGAAATTTTTTAAAAATTTCTTATTTTTTTTTTTAGGAAATTTTTCAAAAATTTCTTATTTTTTTTTAGGAAATTTTTCAAAAATTTCTTATTTTTTAGGAAATTTTTCAAAAATTTCTTATTTTTTAGGAAATTTTTCAAAAATTTCTTATTTTTTAGGAAATTTTTCAAAAATTTCTTATTTTTTAGGAAATTTTTCAAAAATTTCTTATTTTTACAGAAAATTTTTCAAAAATTTCTTATTTTTATAGCAAATTATTCAATTTTTTTTTTCGTTTTTATAAGAAAATTTTCAGAATCTTCTTATATTTTTGGGAAATTTTTAAAAAAATTCTTATTTTTATAGGAAATTTTTTAAAAATTTTTAATTTTTATAGGAAGTTTTTCAATAATTGCTTAATTTTTAAAAAATTTTTCAAAAAGTTTCTTATTTTTATAGGATTTTTTTTTAATTTCTTGTTTTTATGGCAAATTTTTAAAAAATGTCTTATTTTTATACGATATTTTCCAAACGTTTTTTAATTTGGAAGGAAATTTTTCAAAAAGTTCTATTTTTATAGGAAATCTTTCAAAAATTTCTTGTTTTTATAGGATTTTTTTTTAAATTTCTTATTTATATAGGATTTTTTTTAATTTTCTTAGTTTTGTATAAAATTGCTCAAAAATTTCTTATTTGTAAAGGAAATTTTTCAAAAATTTCTTATTTTTATAGGAAATTTTTCAAAAATTTATTTTTTTTATAGGAACATTATTCAAAAATTTCTCTTTCTTACATGAATTTTTTTTTAATTTCTTATTTTTATAGGAAGTTTTAAAAAAAAATTTATTTTTATAGGAAATTTTTCAAAAATTTTTATTTTTATAGAAAATTTTTCAAAAATTTCTTGTTTGTAGGAAATTTATCAAAAATTTCTTATTTTTTTTTAGGAAATTTTTAAAAAATTACTTATTTATATAGGAAATTTTTTAAAATTTTCATATTTTTATAGAAAATTTTTGAAAAATTTTTTATTTTTATACCAATTTTTTTTTAATTGTTTTTAGTTATATAGAACAACTTTAAAAAATTTCTTATTTGAATTAGAATATTTTTCAAAAATTGTTTATTCTTATAGGATTGTTTTTTTTTATAGGGAATTTCCCCTTTTATAGAATTTTTTTAAAATTTCTTATATTTATAGGAAATTATTAAAAAATTTATTATTTTTATAGGAAGTTTTTCAAATATTTCTTATTTTTGTAGGAAATTTTTCTAAAATTTCTTATTTTTATTGGAAATTTTTCAAAAATTTCTTATTTTTATTGGAAAATTTTCAATAATTTCTTACTTTTATAGGGAATTTTTTTAAAAATGTTATTTGTTTTTTGTCTGCTCAGTTAATTCAAATAATGAATTGAATTTCTAAAAAGCAAATTAATGCTAAACATTCGTTTTAACACATTCAAAATTTGGCATAAGTAATCGAATTTAATTTTCAACTTATCACCAATCAGGGCCACATTTAGAGTATGAGTGATTGATTTTTGTTCAAAGCATATCTATTATACGCAATCATCACTTATACAAACAAATGACTGTCATACGCAGCATAATTCACCCACAGACTGTGACTACAAATAAACTTTTTTATTTATAATTGTTAAAGATAAAACAAATAAAAAAAGTTGAAAATGGAGATAGATAGAGACAATGAAATATTACTTACCCTGTAATGTTGTACATATGATCCATAAACTTGATTTAGTGTAACGCGTAATGAAGGCACCATCATCCAGGACATTAAAGTTAGCGGTACCATTATACATGGTATTTGGCAATTTCTCTTCGGTAAATAGCCACTGAGGTCCAGCTAAAGCTGCAATAACTATGGCCACAGAAATGCTGAAATGCAGAAAACACACACAAACGTTTGTTATGTAAATAAATTGCAACAGAAACAGAGACATACATACATATATCAAACACATGGAAGGAACAAACATTTTAAAATACAGAGTTACTGTGATAAAAGAAGAGATTAAAACACTTTTAAATACTTCTCATAGTTTCATCGTTAAGCAGGAAAATATGTGTATTCACAATCAACAGTAAACTAAAGTTAGTTATTGCTATTTGCTAAAATTCTGCCCTACAACTCATACAAATGTATTTTGAAACGAGTATGTATTTGCAACGCCAACACTAACACAAATAACTAAAAGCTACTGCTGCAACAATAACAGCAACAACAACAACATAAATAACAAAACAACATGTAAAACTCAAGAGAAATTAAACAAAGCGTAACGGTTCTACAAACTCTGTCTAAATGTGTAGCATAGTTTAAAGCGCCAGCAGAAAAAACATGAAAAAATGAAAAATAGCAGGAAAAAAGTAATAAAAACTACAAAACTGTGTTAGTGAGTAACTGTTACTTTCAGTTATTTTTTTCTTACTGCTTTGCTAGACTTGAACAAAGACAAACGCAGATATAAATATTCATACGAACATTTTAAATTAGTTAGAATTTTTGTTTGTTAGAAATATGTCATCTATTTTAACGTAAAGAGATACCTAAACGTACGCAATGTTGGTAAAATATTATGTTAAAGGATATTTTAAAATTCTTTGTTCCTCTAAATAAATGAAATCTAAAAATTAGAGCTGAATTAATTTTTAAAAGTATTAACTAACGTATAGTGGTGGACTAAAAGCCTTAATTTATGTAACCTACATTTGTACAAACAATAAGCTTCAGAAAACTTTCATACCAAAAAAAGGAATTTTTGAAAAATTTCCTACAATAATCAAAAATTTTTAAAAAATATCTTACGAAAATAAGAAATTTTTTAAAAATTTCCTATACAAAAAAGACAATATTTTTTTTAATATTAAGTAAAAATAAGACATTCTTTAAAAATTTCCTAAAAATTTTTTTTAAAAATATCCAATATCAAATTTTTTAAAAAATTTCATTAAAAAACATTAAAAATTTCTTGTTTTATATTTTTTTAAACTGCATATAAAAATAAAAAATTTTCTATGAAAATAAAATAATTAAAAAAAAAAATTCTTATAAATAAATTTTTGAAAAATTTCCTATAAAAAAATAAATTTTTAAAAATTTCCTAAAAAAATAAGAAATTTTTGAAAAATTTTCTTTAAAAATAAGAAGTTTTTGAAAAATTTTCTATAAAAATAAGATAGTTTTTAAAAAGTTTTTATAGAAATAAGAAATTTTTAAAAATTTTATTATAAAAATAAGCAATTTTTGAAAAATTTTTAATAAAACTAAGAAATTTTTTAAACAATTTCTATAAAAATAAAAAACTTTTGAAAAATTTCCTATAAAAATTAGAATTTTTTTAAAAATTTCCTATAAAAATAAGAAAATTTTAAAAATTTCCTATAAAAATAAGAAATTAAAAAAAAAAAAAATTTTCAAAAATTTCCTAAAAAAATAAATTTTTGAAAAATTTCCTACAAAAAATAAATTAATATTTGAAAAATTTCCTAAAAAAAAAGAAGTTTTTTAAAAATTTGCTATAAAAATAAGAAAATTTTCGTATAAAAAGAAATAATTTTTAAAAATTTTCTTTAAAAATAAGAAGTTTTTGAAAAATTTTCTATAAAAATAAGATAGTTTTTAAAAAGTTTTTATAGAAATAAGAAATTTTTTAAAAATTTTATTATAAAAATAAGCAATTTTTGAAAAATTTTTAATAAAACTAAGAAATTTTTTAACAATTTCTATAAAAATAAAAAACTTTTGAAAAATTTTCTATAAAAATTAGAAATTTTTAAAAAATTTCCTTTTAAAATAAGAAAATTTTAAAAATTTCCTATAAAAATAAGAAATTAAAAAAAAAATTTTCAAAAATTTCCTAAAAAAATAAATTTCTGAAAAATTTCCTACAAAAAATAAATTAGTATTTGAAAAATTTCCTAAAACAAAGAAGTTTTTGAAAGATTTCCTATAAAAATAAGCAAATTTTAAAATTTTTCGCATAAAAAGAAGTAATTTTTAAAAATTTGCTACAAAAATAAGAAATTATTGAAAACTTTCCTTTAAAAATAAGAAATTTTTGAATAATTTCCTACAAAAATATGACATTTTTGAAATTTTTCCTAATAAATAAGAAATTAAAAATGAAATCCTATAAAAAGCAAAAAAAAAAATTTAAATTTTCTATAAAAATAAGAAATTTTTGAAAATTTTCCGATAAAACTAAGAATTTTTTTCTATAAAAAAAGATGATTTTGAAAATTTTCCTATAAAAATAAGAAATTTTTGAAAAATTTTCTATAAAAATAAGTAATTAAAAAAAAAATTTGCAATAAAAATAAGACATTTTTGAAAAGGTTTCCTATAAAAACAAGAAATTTTTAAAAATTTTCTATTAAGAAAAAGGAAATTTTTGAAAAATTTTCTTATAATTATAAACAAAAATTCTACTAATAAGAAACCTTTGGAAAATTTTTAATAAAAATAAGAATTTTTTTAAAATTTCCTGTAAAAATAATAAATTTTTAAAAAAATTCTATAAAAATAAGAAATGTTTGAAATTTATTTCTATATAGAAAAATTTTCTATAGACAAATTTTCTATACAATTTTTTTTTTAATGAAAAATTTTTATAACGATAAATTTTCAATAAAAAAAATTTGTATACCCAAAAATTTTCGATAAAAAAAAGTATTTATAGCAAAAAATTTGAATACGAAAATTTTTATACCAAAAAATTTTCGATACAAAATTTTGATACTGAAAAATTTTTATACAAAAATTTTGATACAAACAATTTTTTGTACAAAAAGTTTCTATGGAAAAATTTGAATACCGAAAAATTTCCTATAGAAAAATTTTTATACCGAAAATTTTTCTATAGAAAAATTTTTATACGGAAAAATTTGCTATAGAAAAATTTTTATACCGAAAATTTTTGTATAGAAAAATTTTTATACCGAAAAATTTCCAATAGAAAAATTTTTATACCGAAAATTTTTCTATAGAAAAATTTTTATAGAAAAATGTTTATACCGAAACATTTTCTATAGAAAATGTTTATACCAAAAAAACTTTCTATAGAAAAATTTTTAAACTTTAAAACTTTCTATACAAAAATTTTTGAAGTTAAAAATTTTCTATAGACAAATTTTTGAGCCAAAAAATTTTCCATAGAAAAATTTTTTAACCAAACACTTTTTTGTAAAAAAATTTTCTGTAGATAAGTTTTGTTTAACCGGAAAACTTTCTATAGAAAAATTTTGATACCAAAAAGTTTTCCATACACAAATTTTAATACCGACAAGTTTTTTATTTTAAAATTTGATACCGAAAATTTTCTTATACGAAAATTTTGATACAAAAACGTTTTCTATACAAAAATTTTGATACTAAAAAATATTCTACACAAAAGTTTTTATACAAAAGAATTTTTAATAGATAAATTTGTATAACAAATATTTTTTATCGACAAAATTTTTTTATTAGACATAATATTTTACCTAAAATATTCGATAAAAATTTTCTTTTGGCAACTTTTTTATATCGAAAAGTATTTTTTATACAGAAAGTTTTCTATTTATATAGAAAACGTACGAAATTTTTTAATAGACATATTTTTATTTTATAAATTTCTATAGATATATATTCATTAATCCCAATACACATAGCCAATTATTTTAACACAGAGCTCTTCAACTATTGAATTTAGGTTTTAGTTCTCGACAAACACCTATAATTAACACATTTGCATAATCCCTGCAAAAAAAAAACTTCTACCTTTTGATTTACCCTAATTTTTATTTTTAATTTAAACATTTCACTTCGGTCCTGTTATTTAAAATAATATGCTGATGATGACTAAAGTGTTTCCATAGAAACCATAATGAAAATTTAAATGAAAAACTAGAATAGCTACAAAAACTAAAGCACCAAATTTCCAGAATAGCGAAAAATAAAAAAAATTTTGAAAAAAATTTACGCGGCAAAGAGGTCAAATTGTTGTAAAAACGTAGTAAATTTTAAATGCAACTGAATTTTGGGAACATTTTTTTTTAGATTTAACGAGCGAGATGTGAGTGTGTATGTATGCTACTCCTTTTTTTTGTACAACGGAACATTCATTTTATATGTGAACATTTTATTTTCTTTTTTCATTTCCCTTTCACAACAAGTATGTATGTAGTAGTAAATGCCAAAACGCCATAGCGATGGAGATGGAGATAGTGTAGACTTATAAATGTCGAAAAATGAAAAAAGGAGTTTATTACCAACCAGTTTAAAATAATTCTTTTATAGTCCATGTCTGTGTTTTAGCAAATGTTTTTCATCACAAAAATTTTAGTTGGGTTCATGTTTTGAAGAGGAAGAACACTTTGGTTGAAGACCTGGGAATACAAATTTAATCTTGCATGAAGACCCACGATTTAATGTTTGTCTGTATGTTTTAGTAAAAGTTGTCGTGTTTGTTGTGAGGGAAGGAGAAGCATTACGAAGGCAAGAAATTTACTGTCAATGGCGGGAGCTAACGACAATATTTCTTGGCTATTATGCAGTTTCAGGACAAGGTGAGTTTCGTCTACGTTTTTGTATCTACAGGAAGAATAGACAATAGTGACGATGATAACATTGAATTACATATATAAATCGTTCTCGTTTTTATAAGAAACTTTTCAAAAATTTCTTATTTTTATAAGATTTTTTTCAAAAATTTCTTATTCTTATAGGAAATTTTTCAAAATTTTCTTATTTTTATCGGAAATTTTTCAAAATTTTCTTACTTTTATAAGAAATTTTTCAAAAATTTCTTATTTTTATAAAAAATTTTTCAAAAATTTCTTATTTTTATAAGAAATTTTTCAAAAATTTCTTATTTTTATAAGAAATTTTTCAAAAATTTCTTATTTTTATAAGAAATTTTTCAAAAATTTCTTATTTTTATAAGAAATTTTTCAAAAATTTCTTATTTTTATAAGAAATTTTTCAAAAATTTCTTATTTTTATAAGAAATTTTTCAAAAATTTCTTATTTTTATAAGAAATTTTTCAAAAATTTCTTATTTTTATAAGAAATTTTTCAAAAATTTCTTATTTTTATAAGAAATTTTTCAAAAATTTCTTATTTTTATAAGAAAATTTTCAAAAATTTCTTATTTTTATAAGAAATTTTTCAAAAATTTCTTATTTTTATAAGAAATTTTTCAAAAATTTCTTATTTTTATAAGAAATTTTTCAAAAATTTCTTATTTTTATAAGAAATTTTTCAAAAATTTCTTATTTTTATAAGAAATTTTTCAAAAATTTCTTATTTTTATAAGAAATTTTTCAAAAATTTCTTATTTTTATAAGAAATTTTTCAAAAATTTCTTATTTTTATAAGAAATTTTTCAAAAATTTCTTATTTTTATAAGAAATTTTTCAAAAATTTCTTATTTTTATAAGAAATTTTTCAAAAATTTCTTATTTTTATAAGAAATTTTTCAAAAATTTCTTATTTTTATAAGAAATTTTTCAAAAATTTCTTATTTTTATAAGAAATTTTTCAAAAATTTCTTATTTTTATAAGAAATTTTTCAAAAATTTCTTATTTTTATAAGAAATTTTTCAAAAATTTCTTATTTTTATAAGAAATTTTTCAAAAATTTCTTATTTTTATAAGAAATTTTTCAAAAATTTCTTATTTTTATAAGAAATTTTTCAAAAATTTCTTATTTTTATAAGAAATTTTTCAAAAATTTCTTATTTTTATAAGAAATTTTTCAAAAATTTCTTATTTTATAAGAAATTTTTCAAAAATTTCTTATTTTTATAAGAAATTTTTCAAAAATTTCTTATTTTTATAAGAAATTTTTCAAAAATTTCTTATTTTTATAAGAAATTTTTCAAAAATTTCTTATTTTTATAAGAAATTTTTCAAAAATTTCTTATTTTTATAAGAAAATTTTCAAAAATTTCTTATTTTTATAAGAAATTTTTCAAAAATTTCTTATTTTTATAAGAAATTTTTCAAAAATTTCTTATTTTTATAAGAAATTTTTCAAAAATTTCTTGTTTTTATAAGAAATTTTTCAAAACTTTCTTATTTTTATAAGAAATTTTTTAAAACTTTCTTATTTTTATAAGAAATTTTTCAAAAATTTCTTATTTTTATAAGAAATTTTTCAAAAATTTCTTATTTTTATAAGAAATTTTTCAAAAATTTCTTATTTTTATATTTTCTTATTTTTATAAGAAATTTTTCAAAAATTTCTTATTTTTATAAGAAATTTTTCAAAAATTTCTTATTTTTATAAGAAATTTTTCAAAAATTTCTTATTTTTATAAGAAATTTTTCAAAAATTTCTTATTTTTATAAGAAATTTTTCAAAAATTTCTTATTTTTATAAGAAAATTTTCAAAAATTTCTTATTTTTATAAGAAATTTTTCAAAAATTTCTTATTTTTATAAGAAATTTTTCAAAAATTTCTTATTTTTATAAGAAATTTTTCAAAAATTTCTTATTTTTATAAGAAATTTTTCAAAAATTTCTTATTTTTATAAGAAATTTTTCAAAAATTTCTTATTTTTATAAGAAATTTTTCAAAAATTTCTTATTTTTATAAGAAATTTTTCAAAAATTTCTTATTTTTATAAGAAATTTTTCAAAACTTTCTTATTTTTATAAGAAATTTTTCAAAAATTTCTTATTTTTATAAGAAATTTTTCAAAAATTTCTTATTTTTATAAGAAATTTTTCAAAAATTTCTTATTTTTATAAGAAATTTTTCAAAAATTTCTTATTTTTATAAGAAATTTTTCAAAACTTTCTTATTTTTATAAGAAATTTTTCAAAAATTTCTTATTTTTATAAGAAATTTTTCAAAACTTTCTTATTTTTATAAGAAATTTTTCAAAAATTTCTTATTTTTATAAGAAATTTTTCAAAAATTTCTTATTTTTATAAGAAATTTTTCAAAAATTTCTTATTTTTATAAGAAATTTTTCAAAAATTTCTTATTTGTATAAGAAATTTTTCAAAAATTTCTTATTTTTATAAGAAATTTTTCAAAAATTTCTTGTTTTTATAAGAAATTTTTCAAAACTTTCTTATTTTTATAAGAAATTTTTTAAAACTTTCTTATTTTTATAAGAAATTTTTCAAAAATTTCTTATTTTTATAAGAAATTTTTCAAAAATTTCTTATTTTTATAAGAAATTTTTCAAAAATTTCTTATTTTTATAAGAAATTTTTCAAAAATTTCTTATTTTTATAAGAAATTTTTCAAAAATTTCTTATTTTTATAAGAAATTTTTCAAAAATTTCTTATTTTTATAAGAAATTTTTCAAAACTTTCTTATTTTTATAAGAAATTTTTCAAAAATTTCTTATTTTTATAAGAAATTTTTCAAAATTTTTTTATTTTTATAGGAAATTTTTCAAAAATTTCTTATTTTTATAGGAAATTTTTCAAAAATTTCTTATTTTTATAGGAAATTTTTCAAAAATTTCTTATTTTGATACGAAATTTTTAAAAAATTTGTTATTTTTATAGGAAATTTTTCAAAAATTTCTGATTTTTATACGAAATTTTTCAAAAATTTCTTATTTTTATAGGAAATTTTTCAAAAAATTTCAATTATTATAGGAAATTTTTCAAAAATTTCTTATTTTTATAAGAAATTTTTCAAAAATTTCTTATTTTTATAAGAAATTTTTCAAAAATTTTTTATTTTTATAATTAAAATAAAAAATTTCTTATTTTAATAGGAAATTTTTCAAAAATTTCTTATTTTTATAGGAAATTTTTCAAAAATTTGAATTTTCGTACTTAGAGGACCATAACACATTAACAAAAAAAAAGTTTAACTAAAGTGTAATTTTGGCTGTTGACCAAGGTCGAAAAAGTCGCATTCGCATTTCAGAATTTTTTTTGCAGCATACTTTTAGGATAATCTACATAGTATATGTAGGGCATCAACCGCGGTCGACCTCTGAAAACAATACAAGAGATAACCTGATTTGACGACAGAGACAAACAATAATAACGGGACATAAGAAACTGACATGACAGAATAAAAGGAGACGAAGACGAAAATAATATAGATCATAAGTTAGTTGATAAGTTACGCCCAACATGGAAAGATCGTAGTAGTTCATAAGTATTTTAATAATAATCTTTTCTTAATAAATATTTTTAAATGAAAGTGTTGTGTTGTTAATTGAAAAAGGGATATGAGAGAAATATCCTACATCTTTGAGAGTTCAACCAGGATATGTGTCATTATCCTACAACTTTTGAGAATTCAACCGGGATATGAAAGAAATATCCCACAACTTTTGGGGACTCAACCGAAATTGGAAGACTCCCACATTATTGGAAGTTCAACCAAAATGTCATCTTAAATGTGAGCCGATGAGAAAAATGGTGTTGAAGATGTGTTTTTTTTTTGCATTAACAAGATTAACAAAAGAAGTTTGTGTTTTTGCATTAGCAAAAGTGTTTTTTTTTGAGAAAAGAGTGAGAGAACAAATAAAAGAAAAAAAAAACTCACCCTGAAAAAAAAAGACGTTATTTTTTAAAAAATGATTTCTATGTGAAGAAAGAAATAAAAAAAAAATAAAAAACTGTGGAGAGAAACAGATATTGTTGTCTCTTAAAAAACTGTGGAGGGAAACAGACTTCGTTTTGTTGTCCCTTAAAAAAGAAGAAATAAAAAAAAACTGTGGAGAGAAACAGATATTGTTGTCTCTTAAAAAACTGTGGAGGGAAACAGACTTCGTTTTGTTGTCCCTTAAAAAAGAAGAAATAAAAAACTGTGGAGAGAAACAGATATTGTTGTCTCTTAAAAAACTGTGGAGGGAAACAGACTTCGTTTTGTTGTCCCTTAAAAAAGAAGAAATAAAAAACTGTGGAGAGAAACAGATATTGTTGTCTCTTAAAAAACTGTGGAGAGAAACAGACATTGTCTTGTTGTCTCTTAAAAAGAAAGAAAAAATTGTGGAGTGAAACAAATGATCTTTGTTGTCTCTAAAAAAAAAAAAAAAACTGTGGAGTAAAGCAAATATTGCTGTTACTTAAAAAACAAAAATACTGTGGAGGGAAACAGACTTAGTTCTGTTGTCTCTTATAAAAAGAAGAAAAAAAATTGTGTTGTTGTGGAACGAAACTTAGAGTGTTGTTGTCGTTCATCAAAAATCAAAACTTAACGTGTTGAAAGAAGAAAAACAAAACTATTCTTGCCATCAAGCAGAAAAACGAAAAGATGAAAAAATACTGTGTGTTGTCAATGTAAAGAAAAGAAACTTGTGATCAGGTGGTTGAAAAACAAAAAACTTTGTTGGTGTTTTTGAAAATCAAAACAAGACGTGTTTGAAACAAAATTTTAAGAAGAAAGAAAAAACACTCGCAATTGTGTTTCATCATAAACTGTTGTTGGTGTTGCCTAGGGAAGTGTAAGCTGTTGTTGCTTAGTGAAGTGTATGCTGTAATTGGTGTTGCCTAGTGAAGTGTTTGCTGTTGTTGTTGCCTTGTGAAGTGTGTGACGCAGTGACGCAGCAGATTGAATAAACAATATTTGGTGGTGCGCAGTAGCAGAGACGATTGCTAAAAGACGCGCAGTGGGTGAGAACAATTGTATGGAAAATTTGTTGTGAAAATCGAACGTAACTTAATATTTTGATTTTGATTAATTTTGATAATAATTTCGATTATTAAAGTAACGTAAAAGAGATTTGGAAATTGAAGTAATATTTTGATTTTGATTAATTTTGATAATAATTTTGAATATTAGAGTAACGTAAAAGAGATATTTTGATTTTGATTAATTTTGATAATAATTTCGATTATTAAAGTAATGTAAAAGAGATTTGGAAATTGAAGTAATATTTTGATTTTGGTTAATTTTGATGATAACTTTGATTGTTAAAGTAACGTAAAACAAAGAGATTTGGAAATTGAAATAAGAGAATTTGATTGATAAATTATTAAATCTTACAATATCTATAAGATTTTGGAATACTAGTTGAAGTATTTGATAAATTTATATTTTTATAATATTATTATATATTTTCATTTAAATTTTTAAAAATGGATAAGCAAACTATTTTAAGACTAAATGTTACTGAGCTTAGAGAAGAGTTGACTAAGTTAAGACTTAATACTCAAGGACTTAAGGCAGACTTGCAGGAAAGACTTTTAGGGCATTACGGACTAACAAGTTCGGACGGTACAGTCGACACGGATGATTGTGTTAGTGCAGTCGGTTCTGATGTAAGTGATATGGCCGAAGCCGGCGCAATCGTGGAAAGAGTAGTCCCTGTACATAAGAGCTTATATACGTTGAAAGATGTGGAATGTCTATCGCCTTTTAGTGGAACAGATTCACCTGACATTAATCAGTGGATCAGCGAATTTGAGGAGATGGCTGAAATTGTGCAGTGGAACTCGCTGCAGATGTTTGTGTACGCAAGACAGTTGCTGGTTGGAGCAGCGAAAATGTTTGTTAGGAGTCAAAGTGGCCTTAGAGATTGGCAAATGCTAAAGAGATGTTTGCAGAAAGAGTTTGAGGTTTCTTTTTCATCAGCAGAAGTTCATCGGAAGTTACGAAGTAGAAAATTAAATAGAAGTGAGACAATGTTAGAGTACTTGTACTGTTTAATGGAGTTGGGCAAGACAATACAATTAGACGAGAAGAGTTTAGTCGAATATTTCATTGATGGAATCCCAGATTCAAAATTTAATAAAACAGTCCTTTACCAGGCCAATAACATAAGCGAATTGAAGAGACAAATTCAAGTGTATGAGAAAGTAAGACTCACTCCCAGGTCATCATACAAGGGCAAGGAGTCATTTACTGCGGAAAAGAAAGTTGAATCAGAAAAGTCAGAAAAGCCGGAAACCAGTAAGAGTAATAGGAGGTGCTATAAGTGTGGTGTATCTTCGCATCTTGCTAGAGATTGTCCCGAGAAACAAATTAAGTGTTTCAAGTGCCACAAATTTGGACATCGTTCATTTGAATGCAAGAATATAAAACAAGAAACACAGGCTGCAAAGTCAGAGCAGGGACAAGCTAATATGGTTCGCAGGGGTCGAGGCTTAATTTTTAAAGATATCACGATAATGGGTAGAACTTTAGAAGCATTGATCGATACCGGATGTGATGTGTGCATTATGAGAAATGACATGTTGTTAATTTTGGGAGATGTTGAGTTCATTCCTGAGAAGGTGAAGCTATATGGTATCGGTGACAGTATGATCGTGACGTTAGGTCGTTTTGATAGTAAGATTGAAATAGATGGCCTAGAATTTGATGTGACCTTTTATGTCGTTAAGGAGAATGACGCTATTCACTCCATAATGATAGGAAATACTTTGATGAGAAAAGCGGAGGTAACAATTAAAAATGGAGAAGCTTTATTTAAAAAGCCCTCGTGTGAGAATATTCTTCTTAAAGAATTTGAGAGTATTTGCTTGAACGCAGAGCAGTTCATTCCGGAAGTTGAAACGAAGCTAGCTCATTTAGAAGGATCAATAGCTGATAGAGTTGTTAAGATGATTTCAGACTACAAGCCGAGAGATGATTTCAAGAGTCCAGTTGAAATGAAAATAGTGTTAAGAGATGACACACCGGTTTACCAGCGTCCAAGACGTTTACCTTTATTACAAGATTTTTCATACGAAATTGAGCATAGGCCAGGTAGTAAAATGCAGCATGTCGACGCATTGAGTCGAATGTCGTGCCTGATAGTTGAATCAAGTTTATCCCATCGTATGCGAGAAGCCCAGGAAGTTGATGATAGAACAAAGGTGTTGAGAGCAATCTTGGAATTTGGAGATTATGAAGATTATTTTATGAAAAATGATGTGTTATTTAAGGATCACGTTAAAGAACTGATCGTGGTGCCAGTCCAGATGGAAAACGAAATCATAATGTTGGCGCACAAACAGGGTCACTATGGAGTTGCAAAGACCCAAGAAATAATAGAGAAACAGTATTACATACCTCAATTAGCGGTAAAGGTGTCAAAGATAGTTCGAAGTTGCATGGAGTGCCTTATCACTGATGCAAAAACTGGAAGGAAAGAAGGATTTCTAAATCCTATTGATAAGGAGGATATCCCTTTGAAGACGTACCATGTTGATCATGTAGGTCCCATGGAGATAACGAAGAAAGCGTATAATTATATTTTTGTTGTCGTAGATGGTTTTACGAAGTTCGTGTGGCTTTATCCCACGAAGTCAACAGATGCTTAGTCGGTGATAGATTGTTTAGAGCGACAGTCTGCAGTGTTTGGAAACCCAATGAGAATTGTGACAGATAGGGGCGCAGCGTTCACCTCTAATGCTTTTAAAGATTATTGTAAGGAGGAAAATATACAGCATTTACAAATTGCTACTGGTGTTCCTCGTGGTAACGGTCAGGTAGAGCGAATGCACAAAATTGTAGTCCCGATGTTAACTAAGCTGTGCATCGAAGACCCGAAAAGTTGGTTTAAACATGTCCGCCGGGTACAAACGCTGATCAATTCCACTAAGTCGAGAAGTACGCAATATACACCCTTTAAGCTTTTGACTGGGGTAGAAATGAGATTGCCAGACTATCCCGATATGCGTGAAATAATGAACACAGAAGAAATAGAAAGTTGGATTAACGACCATGACGAAAGGCGTGCTGAAGCCAGGATTAGTATAAACAAGGTACAAAGAGAGAATTGTAAGACTTTCAACAGTAGACGTAAACTAGAAGAGACGTATGAGTTGAATGAGTTGGTCGCCATCAAGCGCACTCAGTTCGGAACTGGTCTTAAATTGAGAGGAAAGTTTCTTGGTCCATACAAGATAATTAAAAAGCTACCTCATGGAAGATATGAAGTACAGAAGGTGGGAGACCACGAAGGTCCAGCTCGGACAACCACGGTTGCTGAATTTATGAAGAGATGGCAATCCGAGCCGTATCGCCGTCAGGAGGGCCGATTGTAGGGCATCAACCGCGGTCGACCTCTGAAAACAATACAAGAGATAACCTGATTTGACGACAGAGACAAACAATAATAACGGGACATAAGAAACTGACATGACAGAATAAAAGGAGACGAAGACGAAAATAATATAGATCATAAGTTAGTTGATAAGTTACGCCCAACATGGAAAGATCGTAGTAGTTCATAAGTATTTTAATAATAATCTTTTCTTAATAAATATTTTTAAATGAAAGTGTTGTGTTGTTAATTGAAAAAGGGATATGAGAGAAATATCCTACATCTTTGAGAGTTCAACCAGGATATGTGTCATTATCCTACAACTTTTGAGAATTCAACTGGGATATGAAAGAAATATCCTACATATATTATATATAAGGGTTACTACATTGTAACATAATTATTCAAAGTTCCCTGATGGTAAAATAATTTAATTTAGACTAAATATTTTGACAGACAAACGGATATGTTTAGATATGAGATTTATTAAACTTTTAGTAAAATAAATAATTTTTCAAATCCGTAAGGTATGTTACACAATATTTGAGTTTCGGATCGATATCGAGTGTCACCTTTATGCGTTACGAACATTAACACAAACTTAAAATATCCTTTTCACCTATGGTGGTTACGAGGTTTTAAGATAAGATTAGCTAAAACTAAAAGGTCTAAAGTATCTATTTTGTGAAGACATCGCCCCTAGGAGCCAATTATTTGCATATTTCTTGACAGCTTGGGACTTACATATGTAGGTGTATATAATATTAACAAGCTATATTTGATCATAAATTGAGGAGCTGATACTCATAAATTTTATTTTAGAACACATTTCATTTCCTAAAATTTAAATTTTGCAATAGAAAAATATTTCTACACAGACAAAATCTCTGGTCAGCATGAACGATTTTTTTCCCAGTTCATATATGTTTCCAGATTTGCTAAAAAAAAAAGTGTTTTTTTTTTTGAGTTTTTAGTTAACATCAGCATTCACCTTTACGTCATTCACACAAGTCAAAATGGTTTTGTAAACAACAATTTATTCAAACTTTCGCGATTTTTTTTTCATTCTTTTTATAAATTGTATCAATTATTTTTTTTACCTCCCAGCCGTCATTTATATAAATCTCATTCGCTTCAAAAGACAATTCTTCATGGCGCGGTAAGTTACGTTTCATGTCATTCTATTAATCTGTCCTTTCGATATTCATGCCAGGATACTCTACTATTCACTACATTTTTTCGGTTGGTTGTGGTTGTTTGTGGAATCATCGTTTGGGTTTTGTTGGCTTTAATTTTTTGGTTATAAAAACTATTTTTTGTGTGTTGATGCTGATGCTGCTGCTGCCGTTAACTGTAAAATGTATGTCAGACAAAATGGCTACACGGCACGGAAATATAAAAAATTTTACTATTACTACATCTACTACTACAGTCAAGAATTAGTTAGTCAATCATTAGGTAGTAGAGAGGACTGTAATATAAAGACAAATGGTCACTAAAAAACATTCTAAAGAGCTGATATTTTTTAAATTGTTTATTTCCCTTTAAGAATTTTTGAAGAAATATTTTTCTAATCTTATATTCTTAAACGAGCAATAATTGTATATATATATATATATCTATATATATATATATATATATATATATATATATATATATATATATATATATATATAGAATGGCTATCTCGAAAACGGCTCTAACGATTTTGATAAAATTTGGACAGTGGGTATCTTTTTTGATGTATAGGTCGAATAAGAAGGGACTTTTGGAACTTTTACCTCTAAGAGGGTAAAAACGGATAAAAAGGGGAAAAAATCGAAAATGCTATGTTTCCTAAAGTAAAAGGTATAGAAACAAAATTAAAATTACGTTTTAAACAGCTTTGAAAATAAGCGGACAGGTATTTGGTACTTTTTTGAAACTATGTCCGATAGGGGGTAAAAAAGGGTGAAAATAGTTTTTTTGGCACCTTTTTAACCCACTCTTATATTTTAAACTAAAGAATATAGAAAGAAACTTGGTACTGCAATCAATAGATGTAAAAAAAACATGAAACACGTATTTGGTACTTTTTGATTTTGGAGCCAAAATGGGTAAAAAAGGGATAAAATGATAACTTAACATCTCCAAAGTAATATGAAAAGGAACATTATACATTATGTTAAATGCGTTTTAAAAAAATGTACCGAATTCAATTGGCACCAAAAAAGTACCAAATATACATATGGAACTTTTAGAAATTAGGGAATAAAAAGGGGGAAAAATTAGTATTATTTTAAACAAATGAATGTTTGTCTGTATGTATGTTCTTTATAGAATAGTAAACTGTGAATTTGATTGTGTTATGCTCTTTAGCGAAGATGTTGTGGATAAGCCGGCGAAGGTTTTAAAGTTGATAAGACTAATTTCCGACAGATATCGCCACTGAAAATTACTAAAAATTAATTAAATCGTAAACTGTACATTTGATCATGCTATGATCTTTAGCTAAGTTGTAGCGCATGAGCTGACGAAGGCTTTTTAGTTGGTATGAATAATTTCCCACAGGTGGCGCTACAGAAACTTACTCAAAGTCAATTTAATCGTAATCTGTACATTTAATCATGCTACAATCTTTAGCAAAGTTGTTGCACATGAGCCGACGAAGGTTTCTTAGTTGGTATGAAGAAATTTCGACAGGTGGCGCTACTGAAATTTACTCAAAGTCAATTTAATCGTATGCTGTACATTTAATCATGCTATAATCTTCAGCAAAGTTGTTACGGATAAGCCGAAGAAGGTTTATGAATTGGAATAAGCAAAGTCCGACAGGTGGTGCCACAGAAAACTACTCAAAATGAATTAAATCGTAAACTGTGCATTTGATCAGACTATAATCTTTAGCAAAGTTGTTGCGCATGAGTCGACAGTTTCTGTTGATATGAATAATTTCCAAAATTATTCAAATGAGTTAAACTGTAAACTATGCAAACTATGTGTTGGTCGGACAAAATAAATCAAATAATTCAAAATTAACTGAATATTTCTACAATGTCTTTCCTCTCAATTTATTTTAGCACTTTATAATATAAAATATATAAAAACTTTAAAATTTTCCTCAAAATGCTTATCATAAAGCTCCGAGCAAGGCTCGGTCTACCAGGTACTAAAAATGTTAATTTAAAGGTTATTATTTTTTATCGTTTTTTCGAAAATAGATTTTTCTATAACTTAGTTATTTGAAATTTCCACCTGCTATTTTTTTCTTACTATCTACTTTATACTTTGAGATCTATAATTAGATTTTCTTTGGCAAAACGGTGATGAAATTTTAATTTAATATTATTGCAAAAAAATTTATATTTAATTAATTTTCTTTTATTACGTTGTTACTTTTGTAGGTTTTTTTTTTTGTATTTTTTAAGGTTTAAAAAGGAATTCACTTTCAACAAAGGAACTATTAAAGCGAAGCAAGTGATGGCATCAGCAGCAGCTTCACAATCATCACCAACTACAACATAACACTAGGTAACGAAATTAAAGAAATGACCTGTGATTATAAATTTTATATAAAACTAGGAAATTTTTGAAAAATTTTCTATACAAATAAGAACTTTTTGAAAATTTTCCTATAAAAATAAAAGATTCTTGAAATATTTCCTATAAAAATAAAATTTTTTAAAAAATTGTCTATAAAAATAAGACATTTTTAAAAAGTTTTCTACAAAAATAAGAAATTTTTGAGAAATTTTCTATAAAAATAAAAAATTCTTGAAATATTTCCTATAAAAATAAAATTTTTTTTAAAAAATTATCTATAAAAATAAGACATTCTATAAAAATAAAAAATTTTTAAAAAATTTTCTATAAAAGTAATAAATTTTTTAAAAATTTCCTATTACAATTAAAAATTTTTGAAAAATTTCCTATGAAAATCAGAATTTCTTTAAAAATTTCTCATAAAAATAAGAAATTTTTGAAAAAATTGTTTAAAAAAATAAGAAAATTTTGAAAAATTTCCTATAAAAATAAGAAAAAATTTTCCTATAAAAATAAGAAATTTTTGAGAAATTTCCTATACAAATAAAAAATTCTTGAAATGTTTCCTATAAAAATAAAATTTTTTTAAAAACTTGTCTATAAAAATAAGACATTTTTAAAAATTTTCTACAAAAATAAGAAATTTTCTATAAAAATAAAAAATTCTTGAAATATTTCCTATAAAAATATAAATTTTTTAAAAAATTATCTATAAAAATAAGACCTTTTTAAAAAATTTTCTATAAAAATAATAAATTTTTTAAAAATTTCCTATTACAATTAAAAATTTTTGAAAAATTTCCTATGAAAATCAGAATTTCTTTAAAAATTTCTCAAAAAAATATGAGATTTTTGAAAAATTACCTATAAAAATAAAAAATTTTTGAAAAATTTGTTAAAAAAAAAAATAAGAAAATTTTGAAAAATTTCCTATAAAAATAAGAAAAAATTTTCCTATAAAAATAAGAAATTTTTGAAAAATTTCCTGTAAAAATAAGAAATTTTTAAAAACTTTCCTGTAAAAATAAGAAAATTTTGAAAAACTTCTTATAAAAATAGGAAATTATTGAAAAGTTTCCTATAAAACTAAGAAATTTTTGAAAAATTTCCTAGAAAAATATGAATTTTAAAAAATTTCCTATATAAATAAGAATTTAAAAAAATTTCTATATAAATAAGAAAAAATTTTCATATAGAAATAAGAAACTTTTGAAAAATGTCCTGTACAAATAAGAAATTTTTGAAAAATTTCCTAAAAAAAAATAAATTTTTGAAAAATTTCCTAAAAAAAAATAAGAAATTTTTGAAAAATTTCCTAAAAAATAAGAAAATTTTGAAAAACTTCCTATAAAAATAGGAAATTTTTGAAAAATTTCCTATAAAACTAAGAAATTTTTGAAAAATTTCCTTTAAAAATAAGAATTTTTTGAAAAATTTCCTATAATAATTAGAAATTTTTGAAAATTTTCCTATAAAAATAAGAAATTTTTGAAAAATTTGCTAAAAAAAAGAAAATTTTTAAAAATTGCCTAGAAAAATATGAATTAAAAAAAAAATTTCCTATAGAAATAAGAAGCTTTTGAAAAATTTCCTGTAAAAATAAGAAATTTTTGAAAAATTTCCTATAAAAATAAGAAATTTTGAAAAATTTCCAATAAAAATAAAAAAAATTGAAAAATTTCCTTTTAATATAAGAAATTTTTGAAAAATTTCCTATTAAAATAAGAATTGAAAAATGACCCAAAAAATAAGAAATTTAGAAAAATTTTCTATAAAAATGATAAAATTTTGAAAAATGTCCTATAAAAAAATGAAAATTTTCAGAAATTTCCTATAAAAGTAAGAGTTTTTGAAAAATTTCCTATAAAAATAAGAAATTTTTGAAAAATTTCCCATAAAACGAATAAATTTTTGAACAATTTCCTATAAAAATAAGAAATGTTTGAAAAATTTTCTTTAAAAAAAATAAATAGTTTGAAAAATTTTCTATAAAAATAAGAAATTAATGAAAAATTTTCTATAAAAATAAGAAATTTTTGAAAAATTTCTAATAAAAAGTAGAAATTTTTGAAAAATTTTCTATAAAACTTAGAAATTTTTAAAAATTCCCTATAAAAAAAGGAAATTTTTGAAAAATTTCCTATTAAGTTAAGAAAATTTTGCTATAAAAATAAGAAATTTTTGAAAAATTTGCTATAAAAATAAAAACAAATTTAAAAATTTCTCATAAAAGTAAGAATTTTTTGAAAAATTTCCTATAAAAATAAGAAATTTTTGAAAAAGTTCCCATAAAATTTTTTCAAAAATTTCCCATAAAAAATTGTTGAAAAATTTCCCATAAAAAATAGAAATTTTTGAAAAATTTTCTATAAAACTTAGAAAATTAAAAAAAAATTCCTATAAAACAAAGAAATTTTTAAAAAATTCCTTATAAAAAAAGGTAATTTTTGAAAAATTTCCTATTAAATTAAGAAAGTTTTGAAAATTTTGCTACAAAAATAAAAAATTTTTGAAAAATTTGCTATAAAAATAAAAACAAATTTAAAAATTTCTCATAAAAGTAAGAAATTTTTGAAAAATTTCCTATAAAAATAAATTGAAAAATTTCCCATAAAATTTTTGAAAAATTTCCCATAAAATTTCTTCAAAAATTTTCCATAAAAATTTTTTGAAAAATTTCCCATAAAAAATAGAAATTTTTGAAATTTTATAAAAATAAAACTTAGAAATTTAGAAAAAAATTCCTTTAAAACTAAAAAATTAAAAAAAAAAAATCCTATAAAACTAAGAATTTTAAAAAAATTTCGTAAAAAATAAAAAAAAAATTAAATTTCTTATAAAAATAAGACATTTTTGAAAAATTTTCATATAAAATTAAAAAATTTTTGAAAAATTCCTATAAAAATAAGAAATTTTTCAACAATTTTCGATAAAAATAAGGTTTTTTTTTAAATTTCCTATAAAAGTAAGAAATATTTGATAATTTTCCTATAAAAATAAGAAATTTTTGAAAAATTTCCTATAAAAATTAGAAATTTTTGAAAAAATTTCAAAATATTAAATTTTATAGATAAGACCCAAGTCATAAAGAATTAAAAAAAATCTAAAGATGAAAAAATAACTTTATTTTCCGAATTCACGTTGTCTCTTTTGATAGATTAGGGATCAAACCACACGTATATAAAATATGTGATTATAAACAAGTTACTTTTCTTGTTGCCAAGTGTAAGTGTAGCATCCGAAAGAAAATGAGTATAAAAAAGACTCTTGGCTTTATACTTTTCACATTTTTAAATGTCGTTAAATGCCATTTAATTTCACTTTTTTCTATTTTTGTCTTCATTCTATTCATTTTCAGTTGCAGTTGTTGTAACAACAACCATATTCCCGGACTTGCGACACTTTTCTATTGTATCTAAAAGTAGCACCGTTAAAAGCAGAGTTGAATGAATATGTGTGGGAAAAGAAACAGTACCCAACAGTTCCACAATTGAAAGGAATTTAAAAGACTAGTTCAAAATAAAGACTTTCTTCAATATTACTTAAATAACAAACTATTTCAACATGTATGTATGTTTCTTGTCCAGTCTGTGACCAAGATATGATCAAATCTCTTATAATGTTAATAGTATTTGCAACGATTTTTAAGTTATCAACTACTGGGCAATAATACATGCCACTTACAACAACGCCAACACCCAAACACCCTGAAAGTGTCATCTTTATATTATTGGAGCGAAAAACCACTTCAGGCATTAAAACGAGCTGTGAAGCAAAGCTCCTTCAAATGGAAGACTCCTTTAAGTGTTGAGGTTGAAGTCTTGTGTTTGAAGTGACTGACTCAGTCATCTCTGCTTTTTACACACACACACACACAGAACAAAAAGGAGAAAAGGTTATAAAACAATTTAATTTAAAACGTTTATGTTTGGTAAAGATTTACACATTATTGTGCGGTTTGGTTAACTAACAAAAGAAAAACTTTATTTAATATAAATCTATTAGCCAATGGATTCCTTTAGCGTTTTAAAGCTTAATGGGAAAAGTTAATAGATGAAAAGATTATCTGAGTTAACTGCTTGTTTTATAACAAAGTAAACATTATTATAAGGTTATTTTCCGAGAATATTTTGCCATTTAAAGTCTTAACATGTTTTCATATGTAAGAAAAGTTTAACTATTTCTGTAATGATTTGACTTTATTACTTTCTATTTATGTAAGAGCAAATACATAAATGTCAGTAATTAAGTTTATTTACCCCCAGGTAATCATTTGGGCTATTATTGTATGTTAAAAGGTTAAACATTCCTAATTTAGATAGAAATTAGACTTTACAAAAGAAATTTGTTTATATCTAAAACCATGTAATACACGATGTATATATACAATTCTTATGGTGTAAAAAATTTAAAATTTCTTTAAAAATTTTAAATAAAAATATTAATTTTTGAAAAAGTTCCTACAAAACAAAGAAATTTTTGAAAAAATACTATACAAATACTAAATTAAAAAAAAAATTCTATAAACATAAGAAATTTTTTGAAAAATTTCTTATAAAAATAAGAAATTTTTTGAAAAATTTCTTATTTTTATAAGAAATTAAAAAAAAAATGTTACATTTATAGAGAATTTTTATTTTTATATGGAATTTAAAAAAAAAAATATTATTTTTATAGGATTTTTTTAAATTTTCGATTGAGAAATTTACGATATTAAACTTTTTCGATATTAAACTTTTTTTTTAATTTTCTATACAAATAAGACATTTTTTAAAAATCTCCTATAAAAATAAGAAATTTTCAAAAAATTTCATGTAAAAATAAAAACGTTTTGAAAAATTTGCTATAAAAATAAGAATTTTTTGAAAAATTTCTTATAAAAATAAGAATGTTTTCAAAATTTTGCTATAAAAATAAGAAATTTTTTAAAAATTTCCTATAAAAAAAGGAATTTTTTAAATTTTCTATAAAAATACGAAAATTAAAAAAAAAATGCTATAAAACTTTTCTTAGTTTTATAGCATTTTTTTGAAAAAATTCTATCAAAATAAAAAAAATTTGAAAAAATCCTATAAAAATACTAAATTTTTGAAAAAACATTCTATAAAAATTAGTAATTTTTTGAAAAATTTCTTACACAAATAAGAAATTCTTACACAAATAAGAAAAATGTAATAAGTTACATTTATAAGGCTTTTAAACAAAATTTTATTTTTAAATGGAATTTAAAAACAAAAATATTATTTTCATAGGATTTTTTTTTTTTAAATTTCGATTGACAAATTTACGATATCAAACTTTTTTGATACTAAACCTTTTTTTTTAATTTCCTATAAAAATAAGAAATTTTTAAAAATTTTGCTATCAAAATAAGAAACTTTTGAAAAATCTCCTATAAAAATTAGAAATTTTTGAAAATTTCCTATAAAAATAAGAAATTTTTGATATTTTTTTATTAAGATAAGAAATTTTTGAAAATTTTCCTGTAAAAAAAGGAAATTTTCTATAATAGTAGGAAATTTTTGAATATTTTACTATAAAAATAAGAAATTTTTGATAAATTTTATACAAAAATTGAAAATTTTTTGAAAAATTTCCTATAAAAATAAGAAATTTTTGAAAAATTCGTTATAAAAATAAGAAACTTTTGAAAAATTTCCTATAAAATTAGGAATTTTTTGAAAAATTTCCAATAGTAATTGGAAAATAGAAATATAGAAAAATATTTAAAAAATTTCGTATTTGATTGGAAATTTTTCAAAAATTTATTATTTTTATAGGAAGATTTTAAAAAATTTCATTTTTTTATGGGAAATTTCTCAAAAAATTTTTATTTTCATAGGAAATTTTTCAAAAATTTCCTGTTAGTATAGGAAATTTTTAAAAAATTTCTTATTTTTATAGAAAATTTTTCAAATTTTTTTAATTTCTTATTTTTCAGGAAATTTTTCAAAACTTTCTTCTTTTATAGGAAATTTATCAAAAATTTCTTATTTTTATAGGAAAATTTTTCAAAAATTTCTTATTTTTATAGGTAATTTTTCAAAAATTTCTTATTTTTGCAGGAAATTTTTCAAAAATTTCTTATTTTTATAAAAAAAATTTTCAAAAATTTCGTGTTTTTATAGGAAAATTTTCAAAAATTTCTTATTTTTATAGCAAATTGTTCAAAATTTTTTTATTTTTATAGCAAATTTTTCAAAAATTTTTATTTTTATAGGAAATTTTTTAAAAATTTTTAATTTTTATAGGAAATTTTTAAAAAATTTGTTATTTTTAATGGAAAATCTTCAAAAAAATTTTATTTTTATAGGAAGTTTTTTTATAAACTCTTATTTTTATTGGAAATTTTTCAAAAATTTCTTATTTTTATAGGAAATATTTTAAAAATTTCTTATTTTTATAGGAAATTTTTCAAATATTTCTTATTTTTTAAAAATTTACGATTTAGGAAATTTTTTAAAAATTTCTTAGTTTTATAAGAAAGTTTTGGTAAATTTCTTATTTTTATTGGAAAATTTTAAAAAATTTCTTATTTAATAGAACATTTTTCAAAAATTTTAAATTTTTATAGGAAATTATTCAAAAATTTCTTATTTTGATAGGAAATTTTCAAAAATTTCTTATTTTTATAGACTATTTTTTAAAAAATTGTAATTTTAATTTGTGATATTAATTTTTTTGCACTGAAAAATTTTTGAGAATTTTTTTTTAGGCCTGTGAACCTCCCTAATGTTTACACCAACTTAACAGCTAAAGTTTATTTTTACCACCATTTTGCTACAATTACTTTCTTTTATTATCGTCTTATATAAAATATAAGTATATCTTTAGAATAATTTTGCTTCGTTTGCAACTAAATAACAATAAAAACTAACAACAATTGCAATTCTAAAACTCAAACTACAAAATACAATAGAAATAGAAAAACGATAGAAAAGACTTACCTGGCTGCAACAGGTGTTATAATCCATAAATAACCATTTGTATTACGTTCTAACGAAGAGCAGGGATATTGGCGTCTGTATGTGGCAAAGTCACGTTGCTGAAGTGTCGACTGTTGGTGCTGTAGCTGTTGTTGTAATCTAAGATGTTGCTGTTGATGCTGTTGTTGATGATTTTGTTGTTGGTGGTGTTGTTGTTGTTGAACACCATTCAATTTACTAAGATTTGTACATGAATTATTCATGGCAACATTTAGATCACTAGCCATGGAAATGGTACGATGTCCAATATTAGAGTCGCCACAATTTGAATTGGACTTGGTGGTGGTGGTGGTGGGTGGGTCCATGGTATAACCCGTTGCTGGTATACTTCCGGATATTGTATTTATAACACCCAACATTGTGGTATCATTAGTATTGCTTTTATGACTATTGTTGCTATGATTGGTGATACTAAGAGAATTATTATTGCCGTTACTGTTGTTGGCTAAGGAGTTCTGATGCTGTTGTTGCTTACGTATGTCACCGATATCAGTGTTTGGGCCATTGGACGCCGATACTAGTGAAAGAGTTGATGCCGCATTTCTGGGCAATGTTGCATACGGCGATTGTTGTAGGTATGATTGCGTTGTTTGCAGACATTGTGGTCTTTCAATAGAGGCATGTGTTGTAAGTTTATGATGATGTTGCTGATGTTGTTGTTGCCTTTGTAAACTATTATGATTATACATTATAGAGTCAAAATCATTTTTAGTTTTTTGCTGTTGTTGTTGCTGCTGAGTTGAACTAGTTTTTAATATTGTTGATAATGTAGAGGATGACGTTGTTGTAGTTAGTCCCTTTTGTGTTGTTGCTGTAGCTTGACTTAGTGTGGCACTCGTTTTAGTTGTTTGTGAGGAAATGGAAGATTTTACTAATGATTGCTGTTGACCACTAATGTTACCATTTGGTCGTTGTTGTTGTTGTTGCTGTTGCTGCTGCTGTTGCCTTAACAGTCCTGTGGGTAAATTAGCATTTGTGCCAGAAGTAATTTTGATATCACAACCGCCAGAAGTAGCACAGAGTTTGTCAACACTATGTGAGGAAGCCACGCGAAAAACATTTGGCACTGTCGGATAATCGCGCATAATTTACTTTATTTGTTGCTATTGTTATTGTTTCTGTAGCCGTTTTATCTTATTCCACACTAAATATTCCACTTTACATCTACTGGGGACAGACAACAACTCACAGAGCACCAACCACTATCACGATAACTGACTACAAATCTAATATTGCACAAAAATGAAAAAAAAAAAAAAATACCGGAACAAAAAGCAACAAAATTAAAACAAATAAGCCAAATAGAAAAAAATTAGAGCATAAAACTTTTTCGTTTGGGTTTTCTATTAAACAAGAAGAACTCACTGACACACGCACTTACTCATGTACACATTATTTTTCGCATAAATACTCTCATACACTTACATGCCCAAACACAAAACGGAAATGAAAAACAAAAACTTGAAATTATGCAAAACGCTGAAAAGTATGTTGTGTTTTTGTGTTTAGAAAAATGATTGCAAAAAATATTTATATTATAAAACTTTGTTCAGCAATTAAAATTCTTTTTATTAATTTCTTTTTTATTTTAGGTAATTACTGTCATTTTATATCATTATATTTTCAAATAAATTAATTATCATCATTAATTGCCTTAGTAGAGAAATTTAATATTTTTACTCTTTGACAAAGTGTTTTTAATAACAGTTTTAATAAATTTTAATTTAAAATAATTTGATTCGTCTCATATTAAATTAACCAGAAAAACTATGCATCTTAAATAAACAAAGGCATACTTTAAGGCTTAATGTTTTAATATTTTCAGTGTTGCCAAGGAAATATAAATTAGTTTTATGGATTTTTGGTAAGTATGAGATAATTCAAAAATAATAAATATTAGGTAGTCTTAAAGTAGTTTCCCATATTGTATATTTTTGAATTTTAAAAATTTTTTATTACCAATGGTTAGCTTCCTATCTCAATCATTGAAAACATCTGTTTTTTTTTTTTTTTTGGCAAACAAAAACTTTTTTTGACATGGCCACTTTATGCCATCTAGGAAGATTTGTAAAGATCAAAACAAATAATAGTAAGACGATGTTATGTCCAGGCTATTGATGTAGCAAAAGTTCTTCATGGTGATAATCCAATGGGTTGGTGATAATATAAAGGTAAGAGTGGTAATGTTTTACGACTTTTCGACTTGGAATGTAATTTTTTTAAAATTGTTGATTTATCCTGAAAGTATTGAGTCATCTTTAGTCTGCCGGGTTATCTTAAAGATGCCGAGTTATTATAAAACTTCTGAGTCATCTTAAAACAGCTGAGTCATATTAAACTGGTTAGTCATTATAAAACTGTACAGTCATCCTAAAACTGCTGAGCCATCATAAAACTCTTGATTCATTATAAAACTAAAGAGTCATCCTAAAACTGCTGAATCGTCATAAAACTGCTGAGTCATCCTAAAACTGTTGATTCATTATAAAACTATAGAGTCATCCTAAAACTGCTGAGTCATCACAAAACTGCTGAGTTATCCTAAAACTGTTGATTCATTATAAAACTGTAGAGTCATCATAAAACTGTTGAGTCATCGTAAAACTGTTGAGTCATCCTAAAACTGCTGAGTCGTCCTAAGATTGTTAAGTCATTATAAAACTGCTGAGTCATCCTAAAACTGATGAGTTCTCTCGGATTGTTAAACCATTTCTACAATAGATCTATGGCAATTTAGGAGTGCTGAAGTATCTTGGAAGTTTGAAAGAAGAAAGGACATACATACGTTTGAATCACTAACATTTTTCTTACGAAATTGAAATATATAAACATACCTGTGGCAATAAATGATAATGGCTTAAGTTGACATAAGTGATTTTTCAAGATCTTTCAAATTTCAAGTATAAAATGTCATTAATATTTTTACTTCTTCATACAAAACCCTTAAACCTTTTAGACAAAACCCTTAACATCTCAAAACACGAAATTTCGACTAAAAAATATTATTTATTTCTACAGATATGTATAAGCGAGGATCAATTTTATTTTTTGCCTCAAGTGCTCATAGCGATTGTTATTCCAAAGGTTATTCTTAGGAACTTTAAAAATAAACGATAGGTCTAAAACACATTTTGACCCTTTTGTTTGAGATTTGGAGCTTTTCAACGAAAAAATTTCCTACATTTTTAATCCCAAATATAAAATGGAGCTGTATTAAAAACTGTACTCCTTCTATTGCTCGAAGTCTCTAAAATTTTAGAAGATTTAAGATTTTTCTGATTGTGAAGTTGATACAATGGTACCAAGAACGTTGGTTAAATTAATAATAAGGCTAGACTAAGGCTAACTGTTCTTAAATTCTACAGACTTTACGTGATTGGAGGAGTATAAAACCTTTCCAATACAACTTGCTATTAATTTTATATTTGGTATTGAAAATGTAGCAAATTTTTCATTGAAAAGCTCCAAATCTCAAACAAAACATCGAAACAAATTCCGGAGGGTCAAAATTCGTTTTAGATTTATGGTTTCTTTGGGAAAGTTCCTTAGAATGACATATAGAATAAGAATCGCGTTGAGCACTTCAACATATTTGTGGGCCCCATACAATTTGACCCACCCTTATATGCATGTACGTTTATAGGACTTTATCGCTACAGACTGACTGACTCAATTAGTGATTATCATCATCCGTTCCAAAAGAAAAAGCTGAAATTTTTTCGCCGGATACCTTTATTGATGTATAGAATCCACTAAGAAGGAATTTAAGGAAATTCGACAGATTATTGGAAAACAACAGCAACTCCATATCTCTAGAACCAAAAGCGATCAGTGACGAAAGTAAGGGGACATGTGGTGAGTATAATTTCAAAAATGAGATAAGGGCTTAAGAGGGACAAAAACTATTTTTCAATGTACTTTTTTAACACAATGGATTTTTTAAAGCAATTCACATAGAAATACAATCTAATACGGAATAAATAAAAATAAAGAAATTTCATATACTTGTTTGGAGGTTTTTTTGATTTATTTGATTTAACGGATCAAAAAGGGTAAGTACAGGAAAATTATTTTAATTTTCTTATCTTTGTATGTCTTTCAAAGCAATAATTGCTATATAGTAATTTTCGAATAATTTCATCTTAGTAGTAAATTCTTGAAAAATTTTCTGAAAATAGCAAATTTTTGAAAAATTTCCTATACATAGTAAATTTTCGAAATATTTCCTATAAATAATAAATTTTAGAAAAATTGCCTGCAAATAGTAAATTTTTAAAAAATTTCCTTTAAATAGTAAATTTTTGAAAAATTTCCTATAAATAGTAAATTTTCGAAAATTTTCCAACAAATAGTAAATTTTTGAAAAATTTCCTATAAATAGTAAATTTTTAAAAAATTCCTATAAATAGTAAATTTTTGAAAAATTTCTTATAAATTGTAAATTGTTGAACAATTTCCTATAAAGAGTAAATTTTCGAAAAATTTCCTATAAATAGTAAATTTTTCAAAAATTTCCTATAAATTGTAAATTGTTGAACAATTTCCTATAAATAGTAAATTTTTTGAAAAATTTCCTATAAATAGTAAATTTTTGAAAAATTTCCTATAAATAGAAAATTTTTGAAAAAATTTCTATAAATAGTTAATTTTTGATAAATTTTCTATAAATAGTAAATTTTTGAAAATTTCCTAAATTTCTTATCAATAGGAAATTTTCGAAAAATTTCCTATAAATAGTCAATTTTCCAAAAATTTCCTATGAATAAAATTTTGTATAAATAGTAAATTAAATTAAAATTATTATGGTAACACTGTTTTTTGTATTATATTATTTATTTGAGAATTACTGCATATCTTTAGGCTTGAATAAATGTTTGATTTAAGATAAATCTCTTTAAATGTATAAACGTTGCCAGCTGAGATGTGATATCTATTTCTTTGAAATCACTTAAGTGGTTTTTTCTTATAATTTTATTAAATTATTTTTTTCTTTTGTTAAACTTTTATTTTAAGAACTTTATATCATTATAATTAGCATATCATCGAGTTTGCATCACCTTTTTAATATCTTAGTATCTTCGTACAATTACTTTTTCTATGAAATTTTATTGTATTAATTTCACTTTTTATTTCACTTCAAAATAATTCTCCGTATTAAAATAAGAGTAGTTTAAAACTTTTTTAAATTTGCTTTAACTTTTTCTTTAGTTTTAGTTATTTTTTTCAACTCTTTACTTTATCCTTTAAAAAAAGTTGTTATTGTAATCCTTTTATATCCTTTTTTTATAAATATTGTAAATCCTTTTATTTGATTTGGTTTTGAATTTTCAGCGTATTTATAACCGTCTCGTTCAAAAGTTTACATTTAACTGATTTTAAAATAATTTGAAGTGAAGAAATACCTTTTTTACCATCAGTATTTTTACATGCTGACACAGTGACGACGACGAAACTTTGTCTAGTTACAAACTTCATTATTAAGTTGCACGTGCAACATTCTACTGAAGCATGGAACTAAAACAAGTTGTAAGAAAAACATAAACAACGATTCCTTTTAATCCGTTTTGTTTGAAAACGAACAAAACACAACATGTTCGAGCATGTGTAAAACCGGAAACGACTACAACTAAAATCATGTGTTTGTCTTTGGTGAAAATATTAAAAAGGGATAATGATGATAACGACGATGTTGATGTAGCTCCAGAAGTTGCATGTTGTTGATGTTTTGGTGTATTAAGTTTTTTTTGTAGGTTTTCGCTTTTTGGCAGACATTTTTACTAATTTAAATATTTTTTTGTCATTGTTGTTGTTTTTTTTTACAGTTTCCTCGTGGTTATAGTGAAATACATATCTATTTGTGTTAGTGTATACGATTTGCTTCACATATAAATGTATCTGTGTGTGTATATTTTTGTTATCCTTAAAAATTTAAACACGTTTTGTTTGTCTGTTTGTTGTTCTTTTGCCATTTCTACTAACTGAAAGTTTTCTTAGCCATTTCTCGAGCTGCCATGACTATATTACAATTTTTTCCTTTTTCACAAAAAGTTATTTTTTTGTTATGTATGCGTGTTTGCAAATGTATACGTAAGTTTTACTTTTTTTTATCCTTTGCATGTGCTCTTAAATATTGAGGCAGGTCGTGACTTTATATTCGACACAAAATATTTTTCTTTGTTACTCAACGAACAAAAAAACGTGATTATTATCATTTTCAATGGTAGGATCCTGAATCTTGTTGTTTTTTTTTCAGTTTTTCTTTCCTTTTCTTATTAACGAAAAAATAATTTCGTATTGTGATATAATAACACAACGTTGTAAATAAATACTTACATATTAAATTTTATGATGTGACAGAAATTGTTATTAAAAATAAACTACTTAAGTTAATGTTTCGCATAATTTTTAAATTAAGTTTTCTTTCGTTTAATAATAGAAATTTAAAGAGATATTTGTGAATTTTAGGGAGTATTGTGTCGACGCTGTAATGGTTTTTCGATTTAAATGTGTTATTTTTAAAAATAACAAACAATTCACACCAATTAACAAATTTGAACCTTCAGCAAAATTATTTTTAAGTGAAATAAATTGCGCCTTACGGTATGCTTTAGTTTTTGTATTTAAATTTTTTGAAAAGACGGAAAATTTTTTTAAAAATACAGAAAGATTATTAATAAATTTCAGTGGTTAAGGGTATCAAATATTCTGTCTTCACCGACTATAGAAAATTCATAAGTTTATAAATTATATCAATTTCTTTAGAAATTAAAAACTCAAAATTGTGGTAACATCCACAAATTACTACTGAGCCTTACGGTATGCTGTGGTTTTTATATGCATCATACTCAATTCAAATTTATGAGTTTGAATGTGTGTGTGTGCTAGCAAAATTATTTTGCATTTTAGTCCAATTTTTGTATTAAATTCTTTTTTGGTTCATATCTCCTTAACTATTGACCAAAAATGCCTGAAAAACACTATTACGTATTTTTGTCACACGCTGAATCCGAAAATCTTGTCCAAATTTACCTAGGACGTAGTCGTCCTAGAAATACCGAGGATTTTTATACACCTGGGCGTATGAGTAATATGTAGGAAATTTAATATTTCTTTCAAAAATTTATATTTGAATGCAAGTAAAGGCGATTTGAAGTAGAAATACACACAATTTTTGCGTACATACTTTTATTTAAATCTTTTTTTATCAAAAGTAGGAATATTTAAAATTTAATGATTGTAGAAAAAAGAGGACATTTTTAAAAATATAATAAAAAAATCTTTTGGAAAAATTTACTACAAAATTAACGATAAAGTGAAACCTTTCGAAAGTTTACAATTAATAAGAAATTTTCGAAAAATCTACTAAAAAGAGGTTTTATTTAAATAATTAATTAAAAAACTGAGAATTTTCGAAATGGGACAATAGTTGAAAAAATTTATTAAAACGATTACTATTTCGGTTACCTCCCATAGAGTTTTTGGCCCTTTACAGTCACAACTTTAATTGTATTTTAATAATATTCAGCATAAATTGCCTTTGAAAATCGAAATTAATATTATCAAATATTGATTTCGGATGATACCTCGTTAACAAGACACACTCTCAAAAGTCTTTTAAATACCCAGAAAAGTACAAAAACACTTATAAATCTGAAGATAAATGCATTTTATTACTAAAACTTTGCACAGATAAATATTTTGTAAATATAAAACAATAGGGGTTGACCCTACTCCCATATACGGCCCTTAGACGAAAATGACATAAATCTACTTAAATCTCGAAATTTTGAAAATGTAACACATAGTAAATGTAAGTATGTCTCTTAGACTCAAGGAACAATTTGTTAAATTGTTGGTCCATATTTAGCCTCAGTAATGAAGCTATAGTCGTTCTTGTCGACTATAGCTTTACTTACTAGTTTTTAATTTAATTGCTGGCTTTTGATGACCCAAAATCGTTTATACTTACGCCTTTTTGATAAAAAAAGGTCTAAAATTTGTACATATGTAAATTATTTAAAAATTGTTGCCAAAAACCACTAAAAGCTTGCTTTACTTACCCTTTATATCAAATTCCTTCCTGTTATTAAAATTTAAAAGCCTTAAACTATGTATAACGATTTTAACTTTTTATTTAGTTTTAAGTGCTTCATGCTAAGATCTTCACATTTTACACAAGCTATGGCTTTAAAGCTTTTTATTTTTACAAAAAATCGGTCATATATTCCTAGCAACCAAGTATCGTCACAGACATTTGATCATAAATCCCATATCGCCAGCTCTGCCGGAAAACACAAAAATATACTTAAATATCCAGAAATTGTTGATGTGGTATTTAAGAATATAAATAAAAAAACTTTTAAATTAAGTGACAACATTCTTTATATTTAACCTTCATCGACTTCATCGACTATAGAATATTCCTACTTAAGTTTATAAATTATTTCAATTTCTCTAGAAATTAAAAACTCAAAATTGTGGTAATATTCACAAATTATTACTGCGCCTAACGGTATGCTGTGGATTTTATGTGCATCACACTCAGTTCAAATTTTTTAGTGTGATTATGTGTGTCAGCAAAATTATTTGGCAAATTAGTCCAATTTTTGTATGAAATTCTTATTTGGTTCATATCTCCTTAACTATTGGCCAAAAATGCCTGAAAAACACTATTACGTATTTTTGTCACACGCTGAATCCGAAAATCAAGTCCAAAATTACCTAGGACGAAGTCGTCCTAGAAATAACGAGGATTTTTATACACCTGGGCGTATGAGTAATATTTAGGATATTTTATATTTATTTTGAAAATCTATGTTTGAATGCAAGGAAAGGCGATTTATAGCAGAAATACATACAATTTGCGTACATTTTCTGATATTCTTGACTCTCAGTGGAACATAGGGACAATTTTTCTTACACATTTTTATTTAAATATTTTTTTTGGTTAAAGGTTAGAATATTTAAAATTTAATGATTTTAGAAAAAATATGAAATTTTTAAAAATATAATAAAAAAAAAAAAATTTTAAATTTACTACAAAATTAATGAAAAAGTGAAACCTTTCGAAGTTTTACAATAAAGAATAAAATTTCGAAAAAAAATCTACAAAACAGAGATTATATTTAAATAATTTCTTAAAAAACAGAGAATTTTCGAAATGGGACAATAGTTGAACAATTTTATTAACTAGCATTACTGTTTTTGGTAGCTCCTATAGGGATGTCTTCCCGGAAAAGAGTTTTTGTACCTTTACAGCCACAAATTTAATTGTTTTTTAATTATTTTTAGCTTAAATATTGCTTATGAAAACTGAAATCAGTGTTCCTAATTTTGTAGGAATCGGTCCATATATGACCATACCTCCCATACAACATACACCCTCAAAACTCTTTTAAATACCCAGAAAAGCACAAAAACTCTTATAAATCTAAAGATAATTGCATTTTTTCACTAAAACTTTGAACAGATGAATATTTTGTAATTTTCTTAAAATCGATCCACAATTGACCCTAGCTTCCATATTAAGTCCTCAGCCGAAAATAAAAAATTTCGAAAATTTCGAAATTTTGAAAGAAATAGCACATACAAGTATATGAATGTATGTCCCCAACACTTAACGAAGACTGGTTAAATTGTTGGTCCATATCTGACCTTTGTAGTGAGGGGTATCATATAGTCGAGCTTTTGATGGCCAAAAGGTTTTGTATTTACTCCTTCTTGCCAAAAGTTTTCTAAATTGTATTTATTAAACAAATTTTAGACGAAAACCACTGAAAGCTTTGTTTTACTTACCTTTTATATTAAATATATACCTTCAAGGTTATTTAACCTGGAATGCCTAAAGTTTACTAAAATTGTTTGCTTGTCAACACTAATAACGATTTTAACGTTGTATTTAGTTATAAGAGCTTTATACTTTACCTATGCTATGTCCTTAAAGCTTTTTAGTTTTATATGATATTCTTAAAGCTTTTTATTTGTACAAGAAAATCCGTTATCAGCGTTGCCGTTTTGTGTACTTCTAACCAAAATTGGTTACTTTTTTCCATAGTGTGTACATGTGTACATTCTTTTCATTTTGGTTACATTTTTTAATAATGTTTATAAAAGTGAAATGAACATTTTCTTCAAAATCGACATTTTATCAAATCATCAAATTTTACACAGATCTTTTCGTTAGTTTCACATGTATGTCTTTAAAGAAACCAAAGAGGTTTTGGAAAAATGGATCACATATGATCTCAGTGATGTAGAATATTATATAGTTTGTGCTTGATTTATATACGTCATTGAATACAAATATTTGATGTTTTAATTACACAGGTCAACAAGATTTTGCGGCAAGAGATTTCTTGATGACTTTGGTCTGTAAAAACCAAAAGTTTTATTGGTTATTCCGAGTTGAGTCTAGTTTTCGAGATATCATTTATTTTCTGAAAAGATGGTTTTTGGAATAGCACTAATATAACTCAAAAACAGCTAGCTATATTGAGCTTATAAGAATCTTTAAATCCTTCTTACATTTTTCTTGATCGTTTTAGAGATATCGAGGAATTTACACAGAAAACAATTTTTTTGAAAAAAAAAATTTTTTGTTAAGAAAATTATAAAAAATAGAAGAATAAAAAAATGAAGTGTTTCCAAAAATCTATTTTTCGAAAAATAAAATTATATCCCGAAAACTAGAGCCAACTAGAAAAAACTGAAATCATTTTCGGATTCAGCAGACAAAATTTTTCTAAGAATTTATGCATAGCAGTTTTATTTGCATTTAAGTATAAATTATTTGTATTCAATGACTGAAATCAAGATTATAAGCTTGTTTGAGGGCTTATTATACCATAAAACTTTTTTCATCGTTGACATAAGAAAGCTCTCATTTTCCTATAGAACTGTTTGGTCTGAACTTTTGCGTCATGTCAGAAAATTTCTATGAATTCAATTTTAATGTACTTCAGTATTGGGGTGAAACGTGTTTCTTATTGCCGTTTCTTATATGGCAAGTTAATTTAAAGATATCGACATTTAAAATTTTGGTTACTTTTTTCACAATTTGGTTATTTTTATCTGAAAATTTGGTTACAAAAATAATTTTGTCGTGGCAACACTGTCCGTTATATGTTCTTGTCATGTAAATGTAAAGTTTCAAAATATTTATCTTAAGTTAACATAAAATCTTTTATGTTACGTTGAAAGCTTTCAAACTTGTAGTTTAGCTGTTAAACCAAAGATGGCGCTTTGGAATGTGTGTAAGGCACATTTATACTGTTGAAGATTTATGTTAACTGTAACAGCTTGCAAGTAAATGTTATTCCTCAAAGCTTTTTCTAAAGAAGCTTTTGTTTTTTTTTTGTATTTTCTCTGCCTATTACTACCTTTTCTTATTAGTTGACCGGCATTTGCGTGTGCTTTATACTGCAGTATGACTTTTGTTAAATTTTACACCATCAAAAAATTAGTTCACTAGGTTAAATTTAATTCTTTTTTTTTTGGAAAAATTCTTTTTGTTTCAGAGGTTTTTGCGTGTAAAGTTATGCAGAAAATTAAAAAAAGGATATGCCACAATTGGTAGGGAAATTATTAGAGGAATTTAATTTTTAAAAGTTAGCCTAAAGGTTAGAGGAAATAAGATAAAATGGTGACATACTTACTTTGAACTCAATTTTTTTTTGGTTCGAAATAAAACTTTCAATATTTAAACATTTTTTGTTGTAATGATTGTTTTAATTTTATTTACTTTTTTTTATTGTTTTATAACTAAATGTTTTCACTATTGTTTTTTTATTTATAAGGGACATGTTTTTTTGTTTTGCTTAAATTTTTATATACAAATTTTCTTTGTTTAAATTCTAATCAACTGAGAATTATTACAGGTTATGGGGGGTTTTTAAAAGGTTGAGGATTTTCCATAAAAATATTTTTTTTGTTTTGCTAATGGTTTTGGAGTATATTTTATTTGACTTTTAAGAGGATTGACTATTTAAGGAGTATATGTATATTTTATATGTTTTATTGTTAGTTTTTATTTATTTAATAACAAAATTTTCCAACTAAAACTACTTTAAAAAGTTGGGTTAGTATTTTTTGTTTAAAACTTTCTTTTTTCATGTGTTTTAATAAAAGATTTAAATAAATTTTCAAAATTTGTGTTTAAATATTCAACCATTGTAGTTGTAGCTATTGCCATACATGGGTGGCTGAGTTGGATAGCTCTTGGGTCCACTAGAGTACTGAGAAGAGCTAGAAGATTTGGAAGAAGGATTCTCACTGAAAAGACCACCAATGTTGCGTGATGAAAGAATATCTCCCAAGCCACCAGAGCTGCCATGATTAGAAGAGCCGCCGCCACCACCCAGAAGACTACCCAAAAAACTACTAGCACTGCTGCCACCTTGATTACCTTGGCTGCCACCACCACTTAAGACACTGCTCAAAAAACCGCCAGCACCACTGCTTCCTTGATTACCCTGACTGCCACCACCAGACAAAACACTGCCTATTAAACCACCCAAAATTTGACTGCCAGCACCGCCACCACCCGAGGATGAAGAACCGCCAGTACCATAGCCACCACTAGGCTGATAGCCACCACTGGGTTGAGGTTGATTAGCACCACCACGCAACGAATTAGTTATCTGACCTGCAATGATGCCAGAAACAGCTTGACTTACAGCAGGATTGGAGAAGAAGTTGGAGAAGAAGCCACCACCTTCCTTGTCTTTGGGTTTTGAAGGTGTATAGCCGCCGCTGCCACCCATACTGCCGCCACTACCACCACCACCACTGCTATAGCCAGGTGCAGGAGGAGTATAACCAGGTCTGGGTTGATAACCACCCGAAGCGCCAGCTCCACCACCACCAGATTGATAGCCTGGTGGAACATAGCCACCAGTATTAATACCACCATAAGGATTATAGCCACCACTCATGACACCACCATGACTGTTATCAGTAGGTAAACTGGGATACAAACTATGTCCGCCAGCCGAAAAACCACCACCATATCCACCACTACTGCCTCCGCCACCACCTCCAGCACCGCCTCCCATGCCATTATAATCAGGCATAGGAGCACTAGGTTGGGGTGCACTGGGTGCATACGAATTGTGAGTATTGCCACCACTTGCTGTCAGTGTTAAAGGTGTTTGTTTTTGTTATAGAATTTTTAGACAAAGCCATAAGCGCAAAGTGCGGATTTTCAGCACGCACAGTGGTGAAAATTAGGTAAAAAGCCACATAGATTTCAAATTAAATCACAAAACAAAGCAAATAAAACATAAAAAAGGAAAAAAAAAAGAAATTTAAAATGATTAATCAATAAAAAGCATGAGATAAACATTAACAAAAACAAAAATTACATAAAGTTATTAAACAAATTATTTACTATAGCCTAAGATTTATATACAACATAGATATAATTTTATTTACCACTAGAGGTGAGTTTTGAAAAGTCTAATAGCAGTTTTTAAAAATTTGAAAAAATTCAAATTTTTTTGAAGAATTAAAAAAAAAAATTATTTTTATAGAAAATTTCTAAAAAAAAATATATAATTTTTATAAGAAATTTTCTAAAAATTTGTTTTTTTTTTTAGAAAAATTTTCAAAAATTTATTTTTTGAAGAGGAAATTTTTCAAAAATTTCCTGTCTTTATAGACAATTTTTCGAAAATTTCCTGTTTTTATGGGAAATTTTTCAAAATTTTCCAGTTTTAATAGGAAAATTTTCCAGTTTTTGTACGAAATTTTTCAAAAATTTCCTTTTTTTTATAGGAAATTTTTAAAAAATTTCCTATTCTTACGGGACATTTTTAAAAAATTTCATGTTTTTTATTGGTAATTTTTGAAAAAATTCTTATTTTCTAAGAAAATTTTCAAAAAATTTCCTATTTTGATAGGAACATTTTCAAAAATTTCCTATTTTTAAAGGAAATTTTCAAAAAATTTTTAATTTTATAGAAAAATTTTTTAACATTTTTATTGAATTTTTTTTAATTCTTAATTTTACAGAATTTTTTTTTTATTGTAATAGGAAGTTTTTCAAATTTTCTTAGTTTGATAGAAAATTTTTCAAAAAATTATTTTTTTTCCTTTTTTTTTTTTTAGAGATTTTCAAGAAATTCTTGTTTTTGTAGGAAATTTTCTAAAAATTTCTTATTTTTATAAGAAAATTTCAAAAATTTATTTTTTTCATTGAAAATTTTTCAAAAATTTCTTATTTTTATAGGAAAATTTTCAAAAATTCCTTATTTTATAGGAAATTTTTCGAAAAAATTTTATTTTTATAAATAAGTTATCAAAAATTTATTTCTATAGGAAATTTTTTTAAATTTTTCAAAAATTTACTTTAGGAAAATTTTTCAAAAATTTCTTTTAGAAAAATTTTCCACAAATTTCTTATCTTAAAAGGAATTTTTTTTAAAAATTTCTTATTTTAAAAGGAATTTTTTTAAAAATTTCTTATTTTTATTTTCAATAATTTCTTATTTTTTCAAACATTTTTAAAAAATTTCTTATTTTTTTGGTAAATTTTTCAAAATTTGCTTAATATTTTTAGGAAATATTCAAAAATTTCTTATACTTTTTTTAGGAAATTTTAAAAAATTTCCTATTTTTTTTTAGAAAATTTATATAAAATTTCTAATTTATATAGGAAAAATTTCAAAAATTTCTTATTTTAATAGGAAATTTTTCGAAAATTTCTTATTTTGCATAGAAAATTTTTCAAAAATTTCATTTTTTATAGAAAATTTTTTTTCTTTTTTTATTGGAAAATTTTTAAAAAGTTCTTATTTTTATAGGACATTTTTCACAAAGTTCTTATTTTTATAGGAACTTTTTCAAAAATTTCCTATTTTTATAGGAAACTTTTAAAAAATTTCCTATTTTTACAAATTTCTAATTTTTATAGGAAATGTTTTAAAAATTTCCTAATTTTGTAAGAAATTTTTGAAACATTTCTTATTTTTATTGGTAAATTTTCAAAAATTTCGTATTTTTATAGAAAATTTTTCAAAAAAATGTTTATTTTTATAGGAAATTTTTCAAAAATTTTCTATTTATATAGGAAATTTTTCAAAAATTTTCTATTTTTATAAGAAATTTTTCAAAAATTTTCTATTTTTATAGGAAATTTTTCAAAAATTTTCTATTTTTATAGGAAATTTTTCAAAAATTTTCTATTTTTATAGGAAATTTTTCAAAAATTTCATATTTTTATAAGAAATTTTTAAAAAATTTCATATTTTTATAAGAAATTTTTGAAACATTTCCTATTTTTATACGAAATTTTTCAAAAATTTCCTATTTTTATACGAAATTTTTCAACAATTTCCTATTTTTATAGGAAATTTTAGAAAAATTTCCTATTGTTATAATAAATTTTTCAAAAATTTCTTATTTTTATAGAAAAATTTTCTAAAATATAGAAAATTATCCAAAAATTTAATTTTTCTATAGGAAATTTTTCAAAAATTTCTTATTTGTATAGGAAATTTTTAAAAAATTTCCTATTTTTATAAGAAATTTTTCAAAAATTTATTTCCTATTTTTATAAGAAATTTTTCAAAAATTTCCTATTTTTATAAGAAATTTGTCAAAAATTTCCTATTTTTATAAGAAATTTTTTAAAAATTTTCTATTTTTTTCTAAGAAATTTTTCAAAAATTTCTTATTTTTATAAGAAATTTTTCAAAAATTTTCTATTTTTATAAGAAATTTTTCAAAAATTTCCTAATTTTATAAGAAAGCTTTCAAAAATTTCCTATTTTTATAAGAAATTTTTCAAAAATATCCTATTTTTATAAGAAATTTTTCAAAAATTTTCTTTTTTTATAAGAAATTTTTCAAAAATTTCCTATTTTTATAAGAAATTTTTCAAAAATTTCCTATTTTTATAAGAAAATTTTTAAAAAATTCCTATTTTTTAAGACATTTTTCAAAAAATTCCCATTTTTATAAGAAATTTTTCAAAAATTTCCTCGTTTTATAAAGAAATTTTTAAAAATTTCATATTTTTATAAGAAATTTTTTAAAACTATCTTTCTTAAGTAGGGAATTTTTCAAAAATTTCTTATTTTTATAGGAAATTTTTCAAAAATTTCTTATTTTTATAGGAAATTTTTCAAAAATTTCTTATTTTTATAGGAAATTTTTCAAAAATTTCTTATTTTTATAGGAAATTTTTCAAAAATTTCTTATTTTTATAGGAAATTTTTCAAAAATTTCTTATTTTAATAGAAAATTTTTTAAAAATTTCTTATTTTTTTAGTAAACTTTTCAAAAATTTCTTATTTTTATAGGAAATTTTTCAAAAATTTCTTATTTTTATAGGAAATTTTTCAAAAATTTCTTATTTTTATAGGAAATTTTTCAAAAATTTCTTATTTTTGTAGGAAATTTTTTAAAAATTTCTTATTTTTATAGGAAATTTTTCAAAAATTTCTTATTTTTATAAGAAATTTCTTAAAAATTTCTTGTTTTTATAGGAAATTTTTAAAAAATTTCTTATTTTTATGGGAAATTTTTAATAAATTTCTTATTTTAATATGAAATTTTTTACAAATTTCTTATTTTTATTGGAAATTTTTCAAAAATTTCTTATTTTTATAGGAAATTTTTCAAAAATTTCTTATTTTTATAGGAAATTATTCAAAAATTTCAAACTTTTTTAATGATTTTTTTGTAATTACTTATTTATTTTTTAGAAAAATTTTTAAGCATTTTTTTTAATGGATTTTTTTTTTAAATTTCTTATTTGTGTAAAAATATCTTATTTTTCTTGGAAATTTAAAAAAATTTTTTTAGAGAAAATTTTTTAAAAATTTCTTATCTCAGTAGGACAGTTTTTACAAAATTTTTTTGTTGTTATAGGAAATTTTTTCAAAATTTGTTATTTTTATAGGAAATTTTTCAATATTTTCTTATTTTGATAGGTAATTTTTGAAAAATTTAATTTTTAGGAAAATTTAAAAAAATTTGTTATTTTAATAGGAAATTTTTCAAAGATTTCTAATTTTTATAGGAAATTTTTCAAAAATTTCTTATTTTTATAATAATTTTTTCAAAACATTTTTAATTTTTGTAGGAATTTTTTTCAAAAATTTCTTATTTTTATAGGAAATTTTTCTAAGATTTGTTATTTTTATAGGAAATTTTTGAAAAAAATCTTTTTTACAGAAAAATTTTGTTCTTTGTATTTCTAAACTTTTCAGAAATCACCCCTTTTTCAATTATTTCTCGACTACGAGTAACTTCATCATGAACATTTAACTCAATTTCAATTCTATACTTTTTAAAGTTTTTTTTCCTTAATAACTAATAGTTTATTTAAACATTTTTGAATGTTTTTTTGTTTAATACTACTCGTGGTATTTTCAAATACTGTTTAAGTTTTTATCTATATGTTATTATTTTTTTTTCTGAATTAAGTTTAACTTATTTGTTGCTATTATCATAAAATATTTATTCTTAAAGTATCAAAAAAACTTATAGTTTTATTTTCATTTTAATAAATATTAAGTCTTATAAATTTTGGTTTATTTTAAATATTTTGCAAATACTTTATATATTTACAATAAAATTTAAAAAATTAATTTTTTTCTAAAATTTTTTAATTTGTTCCATATTGCGACTGACTACATTTTACTACCAATTTCTTAAAATTTATAATAATTCAAATACTCGTAATCAAAAATAAAACTGAACACATTTGTTGTTATTGTTTTGTTAAAAAACTATTTAGCAGTGTTTGTTAATTATTTGTTGTTTTGTTGTTGTTGTTGTTAATAAACCCTGTTAATGTTAAATATTAATTGCAGTTTAGTTTTCCTTTTTTAAATTGTTAGTAACATTTTTGTATGTTTTTTTCTTTTGGTTTCATTTGTTAAAATGCTTTTTTGTCATATTTAAATTTTTTAAATATTTTTTTTTGTTGTTTTTGTTATTTACATATTTATTATGATAATGTTTAAAATGAAAATTAATACATGTATTAATTTGTATTATTAATTGTATGCATAATATTTTGTATTATTTGTTAATTGCACCAAATGAAAATTATGTCTTTAATGTTAATGAAATGGATGTCTTTTTTTAATTTATTTTATTAAAATTCATTGCTAACGGACGGATATTTACAAAAATTATTTTACTTAGTTTTTGTGAAAATTAATGAAATTTTATGCAAAATTATTTTTTTCTGAAATTTTTTCTTTTACTTGTTCCAACCTGATAAAAATCAAAGTAATCATTCAAAAAAGTTTTCAATTTGTCGACAATTTTAGAACTTAAATAAAAATAAGAAATTTTTTAAAAATTTCCAATTGAAATTAGAAAATTTTAATAAAAATAAGATTTTTTTTTAAATTTTCTATAAAAATAAAATTTTTTAAAAAATTTCCTATAAAAATAAATTTTTTCAAAAATTTTCTATAAAATAAAAAATTGAAAGAAATTAATTTTAGTTGAACCAGAATTTATGTTGATGGTCGTGGGTTCGAGTCGGGCTCAGGTTCATGTCATAAATTATTTTTTTTTTAATTTATGATTTTTAAATTAGAGGAATACAAAACATAAAGGAAAAAACTATGGTGGATAAGTTCGTCTAACTGAATCGATCATATGGTCATAGGTGAAATGGAAATGAGTGTTAATATAATTCTCGTTTTCAATTTCGCTTAAAAATTCAGTTAAATAGATGATCTTAACTACTGGCATCTAACAGTTGGTGACACAGTGTGCTGATGAAGTCCGTAGCGGGACAGAAAATGCAGCATTCCACACTGCTAAGTGTCACATAGTTTTTTCAGTATTCCTAAAATTTATTCATCTAATTTAAAAATCATAAATTAAAAAAATAATTTATGACATGAACCTGAGCCCGAATCGAACCCACGACCAAAATAAAACATTTCCTATAAAACCAAGAAAGTTTTCTTTCTATAAAAAAAAATTTTAAATTCCTATAAAAATAAAAAATTTTCTTAAAATTTCCTGTAAAAATAAGAAATTGTTATAAAATTTCCTATAAAAATAAGAAATCTTTGAAAAATTTCCTATACAAATAAGAATTTTTTGAAAAATTTCCTATAAAATAAGAAATTTAAAATTAAATTCCGATAAAATAAGAAATTCTTGAAAAATTTCCTATAAAAATAACAAATTTTTGAAAAATTTCTATATATAACTGAGAAACTTTCAAAAATCTTCCTATAAAAATAAAAAAAAAAATGTAAAAAATGTCCTATGAAAATTTTGAAAATTTAATATTAGAAATTTTTAAAAAAAATTTCCTCTCAAAATTTTTAAAAAATTTCCCATAAAAATGTAACATTTTTGCAATAAAAAGAATTTTTCGAAAATTTTCCTACAAAAACGCAAAACTTTTGAAAAATTTCCTATCAAAATAAAAAACTTTTGAAAAACTTCCTATCAAAATAAGAAATTTTTGAAAATTTTCCTATAAAAATAAGAAATTGTTGAAAATTTTCCTATAAAAATAAGAAATTTTTGAAAACTTTCGTATAAAAATAAGAAATTTTTGAAAAATTTCCTATAAAAATAAGAAATTTTGAAAACTTTCCTATAAAAATAAGAAATTTTTGAAAACTTTCCTATAAAAATAAGAAATTTTTGAAAAATTTCTTATAAAAATAAGAAATTTTTGAAAAATTTCCTATAAAAATAAGAAATTTTTGAAAAATTTCCAATAAAAATAAGAAATTTGTAAAAAATTTCATATTAAAATAAGAAATTTTTTAAAAATTTCCCATAAAAATAAGAAATTTTTTAAAAATTTCCTATAAAAACAAGAAATTTTTAAGAAATTTCTTATAAAAATAAGAAATTTTTGAAAAATTTCCTATAAAAATAAGAAATTTTTAAAAAATTTCCTACAAAAATAAGAAATTTTTGAAAAATTTCCTATAAAAATAAGAAATTTTTGAAAAATTTCCTATAAAAATAAGAAATTTTTGAAAAATTTCCTATAAAAATAAGAAATTTTTGAAAAATTTCCTATAAAAATAAGAAATTTTTGAAAAATTTCCTAAAAAAATAAGAAATTTTTGAAAAGTTTACTAAAAAAATAAGAAATTTTTAAAAAATTTTCTATTAAAATAAGAAATTTTTGAAAAATTTCCTATAAAAATAAGAAATTTTTGAAAAATTTCCTATAAAAATAAGAAATTTTTGAAAAATTTCCTATAAAAATAAGAAATTTTTGAAAAATTTCCTATAAAAATAAGAAATTTTTGAAAAATTTCCTATAAAAATAAGAAATTTTTGAAAAATTTCCTATAAAAGTAAGAAATTTTTGAAAATTTTCCTATAAAAATAAGAAATTTTTGAAAAATTTCCTATAAAAATAAGAAATTTTTGAAAAATTTCCTATAAAAATAAGAAATTTTTGAAAAATTTCCTATAAAAATAAGAAATTTTTGAAAAATTTCCTATAAAAATAAGAAATTTTTGAAAAATTTCCTATAAAAATAAAAAATATTTTTGAAAATTTCCTATAAAAATAAAAAAAATTTTTGAAAAATTTCATATAAAAATTTCTTATTTTTATAGGGAATTTTTCAAAAATTTCTTATTTTTATAGGAAATTTTTGAAAAATTTCTTATTTTTATAGGAAATTTTTCAAAAATTTCTTATTTTTATAGGAAATTTTTCAAAAATTTCTTATTTTTATAGGAAATTTTTCAAAAATTTCTTATTTTTATAGGAAATTTTTCAAAAATTTCTTATTTTTATAGGAAATTTTTCAAAAATTTCTTATTTTAATAGAAATTTTTTTAAAAATTTCTTATTTTTTTAGTAAACTTTTCAAAAATTTCTTATTTTTATAGGAAATTTTTCAAAAATTTTCTATAGAAGAAGGAAATTTTTTTAAATGTTCCTATAAAAATAGGAAGTTTTTGAAAAATTTACTATAAAAATAAAAAATTTTTCAAAAATTTCCTATAAAAATAAGAAATTTATTAGAAATTTCCCATTAAAACAATAAACTTTTCACATATTTTTTATAAACAACCAAAATTTTTTGAAAATTTTATTAGTTTTTGAATGATTACTTTTCTATAAAAATTATTTAGCAAAATTATTGTACACTTGAATTATATTTTTTGCTGCTTTAAGAAATTTGTTTATTTATTAAAAATGTTTAAAAAAAATTATGTGTTTATAATTTTGTAATATAAGACCCAAAAATGACCAGAGAAATTGAAATAAAATTATTATATAACTAAGAAATATTTATGTTTAAGATTATATAGTATACCATATACATATGTACTTAATTGATTAATTACAATATTGTTTTAAGTTACCTGACATTTAAAATGACATACAAAATTAAATCTTTTACATATATAAAAATTAAAAGATATTAAAGAAACTGTTTTAAGAAATGTTGCAGCAACATTTGCTAGTAAAATGTTTAAAGTTTGTTGAAAAATGTCTTAAACATTTCAAAAATAGAAAAGAATGAAGAAAGTGTTTTAAGAAATGTTGCAGCAACATGTTGCCGATAAAATGCTTAAAGTTTGTTGAAAAGTCTCTTCAAAATTATAAAATTTAAAAGAGAAAGAAGAAGATGTTTAAAGAAATGTTGCATCAAGATGTGTTGATTATAATTCGCTTTTATAAATCAAAAGTTGGGATTCTGATAGCAAATCTCTATATTGTAGATTAATTTTCTAAAATTATAATAAATATTTAGTAGTATTTTATCCCAAACTGAATTTCCTTTAAAAAATTGATTCCAATTTAATTTTCTAATCAAAATTTTTTCACAAACTTAAAAATCAATGATTTGCAACATGTTGCTAAACAAAGTTGAAAGAACATTGTTGCTGGAAAAATTTTAGTTGCCAATTTTATGGGTTTTTTATTAATTGATGAATGGAACCATTACATTTTTCTACTCTATAAATATTATGTTATTTATTTTCCAAAGTTTGCTAAATCTGATTTGAAACATGTTGCTAAGAAAAATGTTATTCACTTTTTTTTATCCAATTATGAAGTTTACCATTGTATAATTTTTTTTTTTAGAAAATGTCAGTGTCATAAATTCAATGATTTAAAGCAATATAAGGCAAAGGAACATTAGAGTAAAATTGTTGCTGGCAACATGTAGCAGATGCAAAATGTACAAAATTCCCGCATTTGATAAATTATCTTTATATTTTAAAATAGCTTTGCGCAATATGTTGTTGTTTTTCATTATCAATTTTATTTTCTTTATTGAACTGACGAATGAAATACTTTTTCATTAATGTGATCTGCAACATGTAGCTAAAGAAAATTTTTATGTTAATTTGTGTATTTTCTTTATTTATTCCTATATTTATTAACTTTATTATAAAATTTAGAAAATGTTTTATTTATAAACACATTGATTCTCAATTTATTAAAGGAACTTTGTTTCTGGCAACATGTTGCATGTGAAAATTTTACAAAAATCCCTCATTAATCAACAAAAATTTTTGCAAATTTTCTTAAAATTATTTAATAGTGATTAACATTTTCATTATAAATTAAACTTTTCCTTAATTAATTGACGAATGAAAGTCTTTGCATTTCTCTAGCGAACTGTTAAACATTCTGATATTAAGAAACAATTTTGCATTTATATGTTCTGAAACATGTTGCTAAAGAAAATTTTATTTTAATGTATTTCCTTCATTTATTACCATAATTTGCCATTTATAATTATGATTTTAGAAAATATTTTATGTATAAACACAATTATTCTTAACAAGTTGGCGAAACATTGTTGCTGGCAACATGTTGTAAATGAAAAACTTTCCAAAAATCCCTTATATGTTAAACAAAAATGTTTATAAATTAGGATCTTAGTGCAATACACTTAAGTAAAACTTTTTGTTTAAAAATCTTAGTAATTTCCTTAAATTTTGAAATTGTGACAAGCAACATGTTGCTGAAACAAATTTTAATTACAAATTCCATATTCCCTCAAGCTATTCAAACAGTTTCTTTTACTAAATGAAAACTAAAATTATGCCTTTAGCATTTTCTGCTTTCTTCTTAATTACGGCTAAGAAATCTGGCCTTAATTTGTTTTTGTTGACTGTTTTTTTTTTGTTGCTGTATTAAATGTAGTTATGTTGCATTTGTGCCTTAAGATTTTATCTCATTATCATAATTTTTTTCTTTAGATTTTTTTTTTATAAAAAAATAAAATATTGTTTACATTTTTTCGTTGTTTAAAGTAATTTTTAATAATTTTTTTTTCTTGTTTGTTTAAAAGAAAACCTTAAGTTGCAAAAATTTGTTATACATTCATACATTTATAAATTTTTACTTTAATTTTTAGGTTTATTACAAAATTGTTTTTTTTTTAGATTTTTTTAATGTTTGTTTTTCTTTTATTAAATAAAGTAAGACTTTAGATATTTTACATGTTTTTATTCTGTTTTAAATATTTAGTTTTGGCATTAAATGTTTTACGATTTTTTTTATAAACTTTTTATTATTTGATTGTTTTTTTTTCATTTAAAATTTTTTTTTTGTAACAAAATATTTAAGAAACTGATAAATTTTTGAAAAACTTTATCCTGATTTTGATCTTTAAATCCTTTAAACTTTCAATAAAGCTCCTTGTTATTTCCCTTTAGCTTTTTTGTTTGATTTGTTCTGTAATTTAATTGCTTCATACATTTGCATTTATTTTAAATACAAAGTAGAAAAGCAAAAAAGTTTGCATTGTCCTTTCAGCTTAAGAGTCCTGCTGCACCTTATCCTCTTTTATTTCGATTTTTCAATTTATTTTGTTTCAGTTCCCTAACGAGCTTGAATACACTCACTCACACCTCTACACAATTCTGTTAATATTGAAAGAAGAAAAAAGCTTTTAAAATATTTTTACATGCAAGACTGAATACTTCTCCGCATTGTTTGTTTTAAATGTGGTGTTGCAAAAAAAACCCCTGAACAGAAAAGAAAAACGTTTTCCACAGAAAATGTCCAAAGAATGAGAACAAAAAAATAAATGAAACCAATTCCATTGATGTCTTTGTCTTCCCCTTTGATAACATTCAACTAATGAAGTAGTAGGTCCTGCTGTCTATGGATCTAAAGCACAGAAGAACCGCCAGGGAAAGAATTACAAAACGGAATACATTTTGTGGTGCCACAAATGCAGATGGATTTCTTTATTAATCTGTAATTAATGGAGTTAAAACCGAGAATTTATTTCTTTCATTTCTATGCAAAAATGATTGTGAATAATTAATTGACTAACTAAAGGACAGGGAAAATGATAGTTTAATTATTTTTCTGTTTTGTTCTTTGACAAAGGAAATAAATGGAAAAAAAAGATATAACATAAAAAAGTTGTAGAAAAAAAATTGTATTTGAAAATATATTAAATTTAGAAAATTATAATGAAAAGCTTTTGAAAGTTTTAATATTGATTGACTCCAAACATAATGTAAAACTCTTGAAAGATTTCTTTATTAAAGTCTCGATTATTGGAAGAAGTTTCGTAAAGAAAAGCTTTTAATTAGTGGTTTACATAACAAAGCTTTAAGCATTTAAGCTTTATCAAATGATCATTAGGTAAGTTTTTCAAAAATGTAATTATAGTTTAATTAAATATAATCAATAATTATTGATAGATTTTTGTATCGCTTTAAAAGTTTTGTTATTAAAATTCATATTTTTTAAAAAAGCTTTTAACTTTAAAATTATCCTTTGCTAAAAAATGCTATTCACAGTTTTTTTTTAAGAACTAAAGTTTTTTTTTCCACCAAATCCTTAAAGTTTTTAGTGAGAGCTTTTAAGTTATTTAAGGTTTTTAAAAAAAGTAGGTTTTTTTCTTAAAGCTTTTAACTTTTAGCACATATCCTTTATTTATTGCGAAGAAATATTCATTAATTTTAATAATATTCTAAATTATTATTTCACTAAAGGACTTTGAATAAAAAGTAAAATATAAGGTTTTTAAATAAAGCTTTCATCTTATTTAATTAAAGATTTGTAAGAAGTTTAGTTTTTTTACTCCTTAAAAACTTTTATTTAAGTTAACATTTTTATGAAAGCTTTAACTTATAAATAAGCCATTGCTAGAAAGTACGTTTTTATGTGAAAGCTTTTGACTGAGCACATATGCTTTAGTCTTTGCGAAGAAATCTTGATTAGCTCAAAAAAAAAAAAAATAATATTGTAAATTATTATGCTACCAAATTCTTAAAGCACTTTGAATATGAAGAAAAATATAAAGTTTTTGGATAAAACTTTTACCTTATTTAATTGAATATTTTTAAGAAGTTCAGCTTTTTTATGAAAGCTTTTAAAATTATAAAAATTAGACTTTGTTTTTTGAGAAGAAATCTTGTTCTCAGCTTATGCAATTCCAAATCCTTAAAGTTTTCTGAATAAAAAAAGTAAAATCTGAAGTTTTTGGTTAAAGCTATACATTTTGAAAAAGCTCATTATTTATCCTCCATCATTTTCAAACAAGTTTAATTGACTTTGTATTAATTGACTTTGTATTAAAAAGTAAAATGTAAAATTTTTAGTTAAAGCTTTTACATTATTGAATTAAAGCTTTTTGATGGAATTAACAAGAATTAATGACTCATCAATTATTTTCAACGTATACACTTGTTAAGATCTTATAAATTTCAAATTGTAAATCCTTTGATAAACTTTAACTTAGAATTGTTCTAAATTCCTCTTTTATTTAAGCTTTTAACCTCGTAACGTGCTATTTTTTTGCAAAAAAACTTTACTAAATTAAACAAAATTTTGCGTCATTGAAGATCTTAATATCAAAGACTTTGATAAACTTTTTATTTTAGATTGTTAAAAACAAAGCTTTAAGCTCTAGGCGAATAGTGAGTACTTTTTTGTATAAAGTTTTTAAATTAAAAATTAATTTGTAGATTGTTTTTAACAAATCTTGTAACTTTTATTGAAAGTTCATTTTCTTTTAAAGAATTTTTTTTATACCGCAGTAGCACCATCAAAGCTCTTAAGTCAAATTTTATTTCATATCTATTTACGATATTAATGACTTTTTATTAAATTTAGAAGAAGCTCATAGTGAGTATAAGTTTGAGCATAATTATAATATTAAAAAGCTCTAAAACAAAAATAATTTGTTTAATTAAAATTTTAAAAGCTTAAAGTTAGAACTAATAGAAGTTAAAACTAATAGAATTATTCAACACTTTTACGTAAATATTAAGTATTCAAAAGCTTTTTACGAAGAACTAATAGTTTGCTCAAAACTAATTTTTAAAAGCTCTATTGAAATTTAGAAGCGATAAAATGTACCAAGAAACAATTTTTAGTCAGTGCTTTGAAATCAATAAAATCGAGAAAGCTCTCAATAATTTTAGCTTTTCAATGAGCTTTTTCATAAAATTGTATTACATTTGTTAAGTTCTTAGAATATTTTTGATCGTTTTAAGAAAAGCTTACGCCAAGCTTTAATAGTTGAAAAGGGGTGCATTTTAACCAAACTTAACTTTACAGGGGTAATCCTAAAGTTTATGTTATTTATAATTAACAAAGATTGTAAGTTTTAAGAATTTAAGCTTTTGAAACAGTGATCAAGACTTGAAGAGATAGAAAAAGCTTTAAAATCATATAAACACGATCTTTAAGAAATTTGAAAATAAGTAAGATTGAACTTGACATAACTTCACAGTGTTTATATTAAACTTTTTTTTTTTAATTTTGTGCATATTGAAAGCTTTTGAAGGTTAAAAAGTTTATTTAAAGAATTTTTAGTTGTAAAAATAATGTAAGGAAATTTTAAAACTTTAAACATTATAGAACAAATTTTCGTTGAGATAAACAACTCAAAATATTTTTTGAAGTCTATTCCTCTTATAGAACTTATTGAAGGGACATTTTAGAAAGTTTCATAGTTTTAAGTTAATTAAAAAAAACGTTCCTCCAAAGAAATAAAAAGCTAAAATGTTGTTTAGAATTTCGATCTAGAAATACTAAAAGCTTTTCTTATTCCCTAGTTTGTTTAAAATAATTTTTAAAGAATTCTTCTTAAAGAGAAAAGCTTTCAATGAATAATAATCTAACAATCTTAAAGCCTTGAAATGTTACTTTACAAAAATTTATTAAAAGCTTTTGAATTTATAATAAAACTTGCAAACTTAAAACTATGAATCTTTTTTTTTTAAGTGTATTAAAGATGTTTAACAATTCTAAATCTCTAAAGCTTCTCCTAAGCTTTATTAGAGGTTAATTTTGATAAACGTTCAAGTTGAAAATATTTTCCAATAATGAAAAAAGCTTTCAAAATTAAATTCAACAAATGATTGGTCTTGTTTAAAGCTCCACAAAAGCCTTATCAAAGTTAAGGATAAAGTATAAACGTTGACTTACAAAATGAGCTTTAAGCTCTTTATATTCAAATGACTTAAATTTAATATACCGAATAGTTTTAGAATGTCTAATAATGCAACAATTTATAAGTTTCTTAAATATTTCGTTTCCTTTTTATATATTTTTTTTTATTTTGCAAAAAAATTAAATTGTTATTTATACCTGTAGTTTTTTGTTTTCTTTTATAATTATTAAACTTTTAATCGAAGAACAAAATCAATTGTACAAAATTAAAAATCACTTAACAAAATCTTTAAAAATGCATTAAAATCATCGAAACGAACAAAATAAAATATTACGTGCTGAAATGCAAGGCAGCAAATTTCTGCATCAAAACGACAACGAAGGCAAAGCCTCCGATCATTTTCATAGTAACCAATGAAGTCGAACGTCCAGCCGAATTGGGATGTGTTTGTGTCTGACGATTGTAGGGATTTTGATTTTGATATTGTGGCGGAGGCTTATTGTACATATTTGGACTAGGATAGCCACCGGGATAGGGAGCCAAACCACCACCGCTTCCACCCAAAATGCCAGCACTGCCACCAGGTGGCCCACCAGTACCACCGGGTGCATTGTAGAAGGGTTGTTGACCAAATACGAACGGTGGATTGTATGGATTCACCGGCTGCAGACCCTGAGGAACGCCTGGATTGAGTACGCTACCTGGATGATTGGGTTGGGGGAATTGTTGAAACGAAGGAGCTAGAGTGGGTGAATTATAAGGGAAGATAGGCAGATTTGGTAAGACGGGTATTGATTGCGGTGCCCCGAACACATAATGGGGATCAATGATGGCGGGGTTGTTGTACTGCCCGTTGCCACCATTCTGACCATTAGTATTTGGGGAGCCGTTGCCACCATTGTGACCGTTATTGTTATTGTGATTGCTATAACCACCGTTATTATTGCTATTGCTACCACTATTCTTATTCATATAACCGTTACTGGTCTGATAGCCATTATTGCCCATCGCCGATGAGCCCGGCTTAGCACCGTTGCCATTGTGATTTATATAAGCATGAGTATTTAAGGTGGGATTTGAGGATGATGATGAGCCAGATGAGAATATGTTTAATTCTGGTCCAGGTTTTAAACTGGATCCTGTGTACATGTACAGCATATTTATAGTTATTAGTTAAACAAGGATTGAAACACACACACACACATATGCATTTGAAAACATGTTAGTGTTGCGTTACAAAGGTTAAAATTTAAGGAAAATAGACCAAAAAAAACACAAAGAGAGAGAAAAAAGAGGAAAGACAAAATATGATTTTTATCGTTAGTAAATTGTTAACTGAGTAAACTGAGTTATATATATATAATTTTCTATATATTTTATTTACATTTTGTTGTAATCTTTAAATATTTGAAAAAGTTTTACCAACTACATAAAGAAAAACATGCGGTTTTGATTAAGGTTTGGGGTTATAAAGCCTTAAGTCTAAAAGCCAGGTTTATTGCCAAAACAACCTAAGTTGTTTTAATTTCAAAATAAACAAACTACTTTGATGATTAATGAGTTCTAAAGCTAGAAAATGAAAAAAAGCTGGACCAAATAATAATAGAAAATTTCAAAATAAAAATTCATTTAAAATGTGTTGCCTTGTTATATTTAAGTGTTTCTTTTTTATTTAAATTGTATTTAAGTTACTTTTGCCATTTATTTAATATGTATATTTTAGTTTAATAAAGATGCATGTTATAAGCCATAGTTTAAGTTTATTGTGAGTTTAAAGTTGTTGTTGTTAAATTTCGGTTTTAGTTCTGATAAGCTCTTGATAATGGTTTCTTGGATGGAGTATTAAAGCCGTGATTATTCAATCGTATTGTACGTGTTCCCAATGGAGATTTATAATTTAGCCCATTGTTTGGTCTTGTATAATATGGCCTTTTGTTTGGAAATTTTGCTAAGTTTTTTTTTTAGAAAAAATGTGATGTTGTTTTAAGGTGTTCACTTAGAGTTTTTCATTAGTATTTTTTAATAGTTTAAAGTCTAAGTTTTGTAGTAAAAGTTAATAATACATATAGATTTGTATATATAGAGAAAATCAAAATTCGAATATATCATAAGAAAATTATAAATAACTTACAATAAATATACAGTTATAAGAATAAATTAAAAAAAAAAAAATTATATAGAATTAAATAAAATAAACTTTATCAAATTTCAAATAATCTCTACGACCGACAAAAAAAGCTTAATTGCAATCTTAAAACTCTTTAATGATACTGAAAAAACATTTAATGTATGTGTGTCCTACTGATCAAAACTTTGATCATGTTTTGTTCGTGCTTATAACATTTTATATTTCCTTATCTAATAACTTTTTACACCTCAAAAGCTTTAGTCATATCTGATAGATATAAGAATAACAGCTTTACTCAGTGAAGACTTATGGCTCGTTTTTATAAATAGTCTAATTTTTGAAGCGAACGTTTGGTGGCAGGCGATTTCGTAAGAAAATGAGTTCATATAAAATATTCGTCTAGCTTACGTTATGTTCAGTGAGTTTTTTCTCTTTTTTTCAATTTTATTTATTGCCACCGTATTAAAATATCAAGTATTGTTTACTTTCTAGATATATTTTTTATCAAAAAGTGGTAACCCTTGACAAAACAAAAGTTGAGTGTTTTCTTTCGACTCATCGTTTATTGATATTTTATTCAGTTGCCGCTCAACCAGCGAGAAATGCACATGCGTGGGGGCTATTTTTAAAAATGGAACTTATACAAATTACAAATTAATAAACAGTTTTTATTTAGAAAAACATTTGACTATTTCTTAAAAAATGTATTATTTCTGAAGGAACAACAATTTTTTTATTGCAAAAAACATATTTTTTCTTAAAAAAATATATTTTATAGGAAAAAAACTTATTTTTTTGTTACTTTTTGCTTAAAAGGGTATTTTTAATATAATTAAATTAAATAAAATGAAAGATTTTATATTTCTAATACATTTTTTATCAAAAAAAATCCATAATTTCATTGTAAAAATAGGCGACGATTACTTTTTTCTGGTCGTTTGTTTTTGGCTCAATAGATGAGTGAAATCCAATTACAAGAACCAAAATTTTATGCAAAGATTTCATTTCTTACGTATTTCACTCAAAGAGAACTGGCATTTGTTTTATATGAACCAAACCAGTTTTTTTTCCACTCATGTGGCGAAGGTTTCTGTATGAAACCAATTATAAAAACAGGCCATGATCAAAAGTTAATCAAAAGTCTGATAATATTTTGTACTTGCATATATTTCACCATTGCTTTTTACCGCAAAAGCTTTAATTGAATGACATATAATATTATTATAAGAATTAAAGCTTTACTCATTTAAAAGAGACTAGATATATAAAGAAGCTTTTTTATGTAAACGAAAGTCTGATAATATTCCTTATATGACGATACTAAATTAACTGTTTCCTAGTTCCTTTGCCTAAAAACACTACCAACAACTTTTTCTACCACAAAAGCTTCAATAACATCTATATACATATATGTATATATTCAATGGCTATATCGAAAACGGCTCTAACGATTTTGATAAAATTAGGACTGTGGATACTTTTTGTGCCGTATTGATCGAGTAAGGGGTAAAAACGAGTAAAAAAAAGAGAAGTAATCAAAAACGTTATACCTCCTAAAGTAATTATATAAAAACAAAATTTAAATTGCGTTTTTTAAAATAAAAATAAGCGAACACGCATTTGGTACCGTTTTGAAACTATGCCCGAAAGGGGCTAAAAAAGGGTGAAAATAGTTTTTTGTACTTTTTTTAACTCACTCTTATCTTTTGAAGCAAAGAATATAGAAAGAAACAATCAATATATGTGAAAAAAATATTGAACACGTATTAGGTACTTTTTTGATTATGGGGGTCAAAATGGGATAAAATGATAACTTCATAAATTATTCTTTTTTTGTTATCATTGACTCCCAGTGGATCATAGGGCCTCAAACTATATAAATAGTACAACAAATTTCAAAGGCGACTTTTATCAAAACACAGGCTAATGACACCACTTTCCAAAGCTTCTTTAAGCTCCTATCTACGGTGTGAAATTTTGTTTTATGAATCTTTTAAAATCCAGATGTTAGTGCTTAATTATTTTTTTTCCGGCTAGGATTCAAGGGATGATACCTACTCAAGCAAAGCATTATGGTGAAACTAGGAAAATAGGTTATGGTAAGAAGAACCCCGGGTGTAGTGATTGTAGAAATTCGATCGGAATTTTCAAACATGTTTTTCTAAAGAAAAGTAACACTCAGGCAAATACTGACTGTACAATTATAAATAGACTATGTACGAATTGGGTTGCCCCTTTGGAAAGGGAATAGTCGAGAGATGAAAGATGGTGAAAAGCTTTATATTATTCAACACTGTTGTTGAATGTCATGCCTATTTGTTGTTATATTGACGTATTGTTTAAGCTTTTTGTTATACAGTCAATTTTAGCTTTTTTACATCGGCGGCGTGTTATTGCTGTAGGCAAACCATAGCACAGTGGATTGAAAAAAACAATTTAGGGAAATAATTCAAGAACTTTAAAACCGTAAGATCGATTATCATGAAATTTTAAATGGCTATTGAGAAGGAGTATTCGAGTCTGTAGACTTATCAGGAGGGGAACTATATGCCCTCAAAGTAGGGCACTTTGAGTTTTTCGCCAAATTAACAACGATTCATAAGTCATATTTCATCACTATTTTTTTTGTTTACTCACTGTGCACCGATGAAAGATACTAAATAAATTTTATAAAAAAAAAATATTTACAACAAGTAAAGTATCGTATGGTCGGGCTTGACCCTTCACCACTAAAGTCAAAGGTATTTTTTTTTTCCTGTATAAAGATTTCCCAAATTTTGCCATCATACAAACATTTTCTCAAAACTTATATATTTAAGCTGTTTCCGTCATTTAAGTCCAAATGAGAGCTAGGGTCAAATGTGGACCGATTATCTCTAAATTTGGCAAATTGATTACAGTTTTTACAAAAATTATGTATCCAAAAAGTAAACTCAAAATTCTAATTATCTTCAGATTTATGAGTGTTTTACAGATTTTTGTCTCATTTAGTGCGTTTTGACAGAAGAGTTTGTATGGGAGCTATGGTCAAATGTGGACCGATTTCAACGAAATTTGATACAGTGATTTTAAATATTTGTTTTAAATTTCATGAAAAAAACATTGATATTTGTGGCCAAAATATCAATTCCGGGAAGTGGAATCTATGGGAGGTACCATAAATAATGCATCGATTTAGATGAATTTCAATAGCCATGGTCCCATTGTCAAAAAAATTATCTGTGCCAAATTTCATCAAATTATCTTTAGAATTGCGACATGTACCTGTACCAGCCAGACGGACGGTCTGACATAGCTAAATCGACTCAGAAAGTGATTCTAAGCCTATTGGTATACTAAAAGGTGGGTCTAAGACAAAAATTTCTATGCGTTACATACATCAGCACAAACTTATAATACCCTTTCTACCTGTGGTGGTGACGGGTATAAAAACTAATGTTGCAGTGACTGGGGATCGGCTGAATATGAGATTCGTTTGTTAGATTTAATATGTAGCTTTTTTTAATCATTTTTAAAGAATATTAAAAACATTTTGAAACTAAGATACAACAGGTGCATTGAAAAGCTAGAAAGTGGAAAAACAGATGGCGCTGCTGGGAGATATAGCATTTTGAGTGAAAATTATCGAAATATCTCTTAATAGCCTCCGAGCTATGAACTTATTCAGCAAAACCTGTTCAAGTTATGAAAATAACTATGACATAAATATATTTTCTAAATGTCTTAAGACATAATGTTTCCATAATTTTTGACGACTTCTAATTTTTAAAGTTTAAAAGCTTTCCCTAACACTATTATTTAAATGCCTTCTGAAAGAGGATAAGTTAAAGCTTTTGTACAGAAATATACTTTCCTTAGAACAAAGAATCTAAAGCGAATTTTAAGCTTTGAAAAATATTAAAATTTTCGGTTATTAAGGAAATGAAAAATATACTTTCACGAATCCTAAGAGATTTAGACTAGATTTAATACTTATGAATTTATTTTTTGTTGTATACAATAAAAGTTACAATAGGTAAACTTTTATTGTATACAATAAAAAATAAATTCATAAGTATTAAATCTAGTCTAAATCTCTTAGGATTCGTGAAAGTATATTTTTGATAGTCCAATTTTTGCCTTTAGAGTTTTAACTATAACAGTACCTGGTTGACCGAGCCTTGCTCGGGGCTTTATGATAAGCACTTTGAGGCAAATTTTAAAGTTTTTATATATTTTATTTTATACAGTTACAGTTTAACTCATTTTAAATAATTTTGAAAATTGGTCATACCAACAGAAACCTCCATCGACTCATGCGCAACAACTTTGCTAAAGATTATAGTCTGATCAAATGCACACTTTACGATTTAATTCATTTTGAGTAATTTTCAGTGGCGCCACCTGTTGGACTTTGGTCATTCCAATTAATAAACCTTCGTCGGATTATCCGCAATAACTTTGCTAAAAATTATAGTATGATTAAATGTACAGTTTACGATTAAATTGACTTTAAGTAAATTTCAGTGGCGCCACCTGTCGAAATTTCTTCATACCAACTAAGAAACCTTCGTCGGCTCATGTGCAACAACATTGCTAAAGATTATAGCATGATTATATGTAGAGCTTACGTTTAAATTGACTTTGAGTAATTTTCAGTAGCGCCACCTGTCGAAAATTATTCACACCAATTAAAAAGCATTCGCCGGCTCATGCGCTACAACTTTGCAAAAGATCATAGTATGATCAAATGTACAGTTTACGATTTAATTAATTTTTAGTAAATTCCAGTGGCGCCACCTGTCGGAAATTCGGTTTATCAACTTAAAAACCTCCGCCGGCTTATCCGCAATATCTTTGCTAAAGAGCATAACATGATCAAATTCACAGTTTACTATTCTATAAAGAACATACATACAAACAAATATTCATTTGTTTTAAAGTTATAACATTACTAATTTTTTCCCCTTTTTATCCCCTAATTTCAAAAAGTTCCATATGCATAATTGGTACTTCTTTGGTACCAATTGAATTCGGTACATTTTATTAGAAAGCAGTTAACATAATTTTCCTATTCATATTACTTTTGTAGATGTTAAGTTATCAGTTTATCCCTTTTTTACACATTTTGGCCACAAAATCAAAAAAGTACCAAATACGTGTTCAATATTTCTTTCACATCTATTGATTACAGTACAAAGTTTTTTTCTATATTCCTTAGTTTAAAATATAAGAGAGGGTTAAAAAGGTACCAAAAAAACTATTTTCACCCTTTTTTACCCCTTATCGGACATAGTTTCAAAAAATTACCAAACACCTATCCGTTTATTTTCATAGCTGTTTAAAACGTAATTTAAATTTTGTTTCTATACCTATTACTTAAGGAGATATAGCGTTTTCGGTTTTTTCCCCTTTTTACCCGTTTTTACCCTCTTAGAGGCAAAGGTTCCAAAAGTCCCTTCCCCTTCGACCACTGTCCAAATTTTATCAAAATCGTTAGAGCCGTTTTCATTCATATATATATATATATATATATATATATATATATATATATATATATATATATATATATATATATATATATATATATATATATATATATATACAATTATTGCTCGTTTAAGAATATAAGATTTCAAAAAGCTCCTAAACAAATATTCTCAAATTAAATTTAAGCCACTTTATTCATAAACGAAGTAAAAAATATATAGCTTGTTATATAAATCAAAGTTTCCATACAAAATTTATACAAGCCTTTGATAAATTTATTAATCGTTTATGAATACGAAAGAAATAATGTAAAAAAACATAAAATAAATAACTTAATAAATAAAATTATAATAAACTAAAATCAAAAAATAGAAAATCAAGAGAGAAAAAAAGAAAATAATAATCACCTGAAGGATGTACCGACGAGGATGAGGACGAGGTACTGACGCCAGACTTCTTTTTGCAAGTGGGATAACTGCCACAATCTTTGCCATCACGTTGAGTATAACTGCACGAATCAGTGCTAATGACACACTCCTCATTGGGCAAACAGCCAATGTCGCCACAGCCACGCCCATACTCTAATGCAGTGTTAACGTTAACGTTTTGCAGTTTCAGTCAAGACACAACGACACGATGATGACAATTTTTTTGTTTGTTTTTTATTTTGGATTGTTTGTAACATTGTTGCAATAATGTTGTTGATGATGTGATAGTTGGATTGTAGATGTTGTAAGTTGTATTTTTTTTTTTTTTTTGGTGTACAAGGATTATTTTTTTTATATATATATTTTATGGTAAAGAAATTGTTTTTTATTTATATGTTTTTTAATGGCAACACAATTGTGGTAAGAGGATTTTATTTTTTTTAAGTTGTTTTGTTGGTTGGAGTGTTTTGTAAATTATAATGAAAAAATATTGTTGGTTGAGGGAAGAAAATTAATAAAAAAAAAAGAAAAAACAAGAATTAAAATGAAATTAAAATTCATAAAAGTTATTAAATTATAATAACAAGTAACTATTTTACATTAATGATGATTGAAATCTGATGTTGATGATGTTTTTTAGTATAAAAGAAATTAACGAACAACAAGGATCTTTTTTTAGGTTTTTGAATTAGCTTAATTAAGTTTTTCAAAAAAAAAATTTATAGAGGAACAAGTGCTTCTTAATTCGAAAATTTTAAGAAATTTTAAATATTGTATTTTAAGCCTTAGAATTTTGTGCTGTGATAATTAATTTCAATCCAGGTCGATTATTTCTTATAAATTTTCTTAAATAATATAACAAAACTTATCCTAAAAAATCGTATATGTACTAAAATTTTTCTATTAAAAATTGTATGTTAAAATTTTTTAAATTTTCTGGATAAAAACTAATAATAATGGGTGTTTTTTTTTAGAGGTATAGAACTTCGAATTGAAATAAAACACAAGAAAATCGTTTTAATGTCCATCAATTTGGCTTTATTGGAAGGATAATTTTATGCCATTAATGTTTAAATATAATTTCGGGCATGTGGCCGCCGCGGCTGGCTCGAATAAAGCCAATTCTACAGGTCCAATTTTCAACTACTTTTTCGAGCATATGGGGCCGTATGTTGGCAATAACGCCACGAATGTTGGCTCCAAGTCTCCTAACGTTTCTGGTTTGTTGGCGTAGACGAGCGACTTCACTTATCCCCAAAGAAAATAATCCAGTGGTGTCAAATCGCACGATCTTGGTGGCCAATTGACAGGTCCATTCCGCGAAATTATGCGCTCATCGAATGTTTCCTTCAATAAATCAATTGTGACGTGTGCTGTGTGGCATGTAGCGCCGTCTTGTTGGAACCACAACTCATCCACATTCATGCCATCCAATTGGGGAACAAAATAGTCGGTTATCATGGCTCTATACCGGTCTCCATTTATGGTAACTGACTCTCCAGCATTATTTCGGAAGAAGTATGGCCCAATGACTCCACCAGCCCATAGAGCACACCAAACAGTGAGTTTTTGTGGATGTAATGGCGTCTCGAGGGTCTCATGTGAATTCTCTTCACTCCAAATGCGGCAATTTGGCTTGTTGACGTAGCCATTCAACCAAAAATGAGCCTCATCACTGAACAAAATTTTGCGATGAAAATCAGCATCGAGATCAATCTCATTTTCGGCCCATACACCAAAATCACGACGCATTGCATGGTCTCGCGGCTTTAATTCTTGCACAAGCTGGATCTTGTAAGGTCGCAAGCCAAGATCTTTGCGCAAAATCTTCCATAAGGTTGATGGACAAAGCTCCAATTGCTGTGCACGGTGGCGAATCGATTCATTCGGGTCCTCTTCAATACTTTGCTCTACAGCGGCAATTGTTTCTTCGGTGCGCACTGTTCGACGTCGCTGCGGATGCGTATTATCACATAGAGTAAACGTAGTGCGAAAACGATCCAGGTTTACCGAATTAATTGCTCTGATGGACGATTATGTCGACCATAAAATGGACGGAGCTTGCGGTAAACTTCGCGAACTGAACAATTATTTTCGAAATAAATTTGCACGATTTGCAAGCGTTGTTCTTTTGTCAACCTGTTCATGATGAAATGGCAAACCAAACTAAATATTAATCACTTGACAGCTGACAAAATGGCCGCCAAAAACTAGTATCTTAAATTTCGTACAAACCTTATCTTTAAATATCTAATTTTTCCATTAAAAACCTTAAAATTTAGTTAAAAGCTGTGATACAATTCTCATTAGAAACCTATTCAGTACTAAAATGTCTCTATAAATAAATTTATAAATAACTTCTTTCTTTACAAAAATTAGATATTCAAATTTCTCTATAGAAAAACAAAGTACTAAAATGTTTTTCTTTACAAAAAATATGATTAAGAATTTTAACATTTTCTATACATAATTTTAGTACTAAAATTTATCAATAAAAAATTTATTTAAATTTGTTTTTACTTAAAACTGCTTCTAATAAAATAATTTAGTACTAAAGCTTGAACTTAGAAATTTATCAAACAATAGTACTTTTTAGTACTATTGTTTGATAAATTTCTATGTTTAAGCTTTAGTACCAAATTATTTTATTAGAAGCAGTTTTAATTTAAAATTTTAAATAAAAAAATTTAGTACTAAATTATTTTTTCTATAAAAGAAAAGTTTTGTTACATAAAATTTAGCACTTTAATTTTAAAATTTTTTTTCTATTAAAATGTAAAAAAATTTAGTACAAAACTTTGCTTTAAAAATTTAATATAAACACTTAAAAAAAAATAATAAAATTTTGCTAGTAATGAAATTTAGTACATACTAAATTATTTGTACATGAAAATTTTTTTCTTTAATTTATGTTATATAAAATTAAATAATAAATTTGATCTACGTTAGGCTAAGAATTTAGTACTAAAATTTGTTTATAACTAATAAGTTCGAGAAAAAAGAAATATCTAATACAAATTTTTTTTAACTAACAAAGTTTTGTTTTTTAATTGAAAAAAAATTTGTACTAAAACTTTTCTTTATAAAAAATAAGTACATAATACAAATCTTCTATATATAAAAATGTATGTTCCCAAACTTTTTTGTTTATTTTAACTAAAATAAAATATATATGTTTTTGAAAAAAGTTTTAGTAATAAAAATTTGAGTAATAAATATATTGTATTAAAAAACTTATTTTTCAAAACTTTTAAAAAGCTTTTGTACTAAAATCTTTTCTATAAACTTATAAAATTTTCTTTATAAAAAGACCTTTCTCTTTAAAATTTAACTTAAAAAAGTAATATAAAAATGTCTTATTACTAAACTTTTCTATGAAAAAATTTAAGTACTAAAAATATTTCAAAAAACAAATTTTAGTAATAAAAACTTTCCTATTGAAATGTTAGTTCTAAAAATATTTATTAATTAACAATTTTAGTTCTAAAAACTATTCTATAAAAAATGTTTATTACTTAACATTTTTCTTTATAACGTATGCACTAAAAGCTTTTTTTCAGAAATATTTTGTGCTTATAACTTTTATATTAAAACGTTTTTCCATAGAAATATTTTTGTTCGCAAAACTTTTATTTCAAAATTTTGTTGTTGTATTAATTTGCTTTTGTTCTGAAATTTAAAAATTTTTAATAAAAAGCTTTCTTTCAATTTCTTTTTTACTTAAAAATTTTTTAGTACCAGCAATTATAAATTTTCTACAAAAAAGCTTTTATGAATGTTTTTTGTTAAAAATAGAAAACAATAGATACATTTTAGTACTAAAATTTAAAAAGTTTAAAATAGTTGTATCTACTTTTTGAAGGACAAAACTTTTATCCGAAAAGCTTTAGTGGTAAAAGCTTTTCTTAAAACAAATTTTTAGTAATAAAAGTTTTTTATCTAAATTTTTTTTTTTTCTAAAAGGATTAAGGATCAACAATTTAGTTCCAAAACGGTTTTTTAAGTACATAAAAATTTCGTTTAAAAGTGTTATTCTCAAAGCCTTTTTGTGGAAATATTTTGTAATAAAAAATTTTAGATAAAAAAAGCTTTTTTATTTAGAATTAAAAGCTTTTCTAAGAAAATATTTTTATACAGAAAACTTTTCTTCATAAAATCTTTTCGTATTAAAAAATTTTATTAATTTGCTTTTGTTCTAAAACTTTTAATAATTTAATAAAAAAAAGCTTTATTTTACAATCAATTTCGCACTAGCAGCTTTTGTTTACACATTTTTTAGTATCAACAGTAATTTTGTAGAAATATTTTATACTAAAATTTAATATAAAAACGTTTTAATTTATTTAAAATTAAAAGCTTTTCCATAGAAACATTTTTGTACACGAAACTTTTCTTTAAATATCTTTTTGTATTAAGAACATTTAATAGTTGCCTTTTGTTCTAAAATTATTAACTTTTAATAAAAAAGCTTTCTCGATTGCCAACAATTTTGCACTAAAAGCTTTTATTTTTTATTAAGAATTATATTTTTTAAGGTTCGACGTTTGAATCCAAAAAACATTAGTTGTTAAAGCTTTTCTTAAAAAAAAAAAATGTACAAATTTCATTGATAATTGCTTTCTTATGTTCAAAGCTTTTAAACAAAATAATTTTAACTAATTATTTTATAAAAATATTTTAGTTTGTTAAGTTAAAAGCTTTTTTATAGAGATATTTTTGTACCTAAATTTTTCTTTTCGAATCAGATTTTTTTTGTACTGAAAGCTTTTACTTAAAGTTTTTTTAGTACCAACAATTAATTATTGGAAAATTTTTTACACTATGTCAAAGATTCTTCAATATCAAATTTTATACGAAAAATCTTTTCTGAAAGCTTGTTTTTTTAACTGCAATTGCAAAAAAATTTTCTGTAAAAAGCTTTTTTCTAAACATCTTAGCTAAATAAATCATTTTGTCAACGGTTCGTTAACTACAAATTTTCTTCGAAAAATCTTTACTGAAAGTTTTGCATACAATTTCTCTATCAAAAGCTTTAAACATAAAAAATATTACTATTATTAAAAGCTATTTGCAGAAAACTTTTCTATCAAAGGTTTTTTTTTTTTTGAAGCAAAAATCAAAACTAAAAAAAGTATATTATCAAAGGTTCTTTAATAAAAATTTTCTACGAAAAATCTTTTCTGAAAGTTTTGAACAAAATTTCTCTATCGAAAGCTTTAAACATAAAAAATCAAACTATTATTAAAAGCTATTAAAACTTAATCATGAGATGGAAAAGTTATTTGTATCTCTATAATTAGAAAAGCTTTCTTACTAAAATTTTATAAATTTAAGGTATGTACTAAAAACTTAGAAGAATAGCTTTTACAAGTTTAATAGTTTGAAACAAATTTTTTTAACTTAATTATAACAGCACAAAATCCAACTTATAATAACTTTTTTAAGGTCAGTTCTAAACCAATAGCTTTAAAGTAATTATTTAAGAAACCACTAAGAATTTGGTAAAATAAGGGTTTTTTAAAAGACAAATAACCTAATCTAAACTAAAAATAACTACAAACTGACCCTTTTAGACCTAAATAAATAATAAATAATAATACCTTTGTGTTTAAACACAAAATATCAAAGTTTGAAAGAAAATCTTAAAAAAGGACGAAAACATGTATAGGAACAAACACTAACAAAAAAATATGTTAAAGAATAAAAATCAATAGGATTTTATGTTTGTTTTGAATAAAAGGTAAAAATAAATAACAACAGAAAAACTTTAACACTTGAGACTTTTTTCTCTGTAACTATTTTTTTTAAGGGTACAAGAATAAGAAAAAGAAGCAAAACTATAAAAAAAATAATGTTTAAACATTTTCCAATTTTTCTTTTCTTTGGGAATTTTTTTATAGTTTTGTTATATTTTTTTTATGAAGAAAGGATAAAAATAATGATTTTTTTTTGCTGAAGTTGTTCTTGTTATTTAGTTTCTGGGCATGTTTGCCCTTTAGCTACATACTTGAATAAGAGTTGACGCTGCTGACAGCACATAACAGTAAAATACCGCAGGCTAACAAGCCTACGCCTCCCATTTTCTTCAACATGTTACTGACAACGTTAGTTGGATTTCGGTTTGGTTTGCCTTCCTCAAGTTTTTCAAGTCTTCCTGGGTTGAATGTCTGAGACTTTTTATTTTTTCTTTGGTTTTTCTTTTTGATGTCCTGGCTAAAGTTGTTTTCTGGAGTTTTTCGATGTTTTGTTAACGGCTGTTTCCTTGAGTTATTACTGCGGTTTATAGCAGCCAACAAACAACTATTTTAAAAGTTATTTCTGCAAATAAAAAGAAAGAAATAGAAAACTATAAGTATTAAATTAAGAAAGCATTTAAGAAGAGAAGTTAGAAAAAACTAAGATATTTGGGTATAGTTTTTATACCCTATACAATAATATGGGGAGTTTATTCTGATTTTTGAATTTGAATTAAATATTTGAAAATTTTCTTATACAAGTAAAAAATTTTTGAAAAATTTCCTATAAAAATAAGAAATTTTTGAAAATTTTCCTATAAAAATAAGAAACTTTTAAAAAATTTTTCAAAAAAATTTAACATTTTTGAAAAATTTCCTATAAAAATAAGAAATTCTTGAAAAATTCCTATAAAAATAAGATATTTTTGAAAAATTTACTATAAAAATATGAAATTATTGAAAAATTTCTTTTAAAAATAAGAAATAAGAAATTTTTGAAAAATTTCCTATAAAAATAAGAATTTTTTGAAAAATTCTCTATAAAAATAAAAAAAAAAATTGAAAAATTGCCTATAAAAATAAAAAATTTTGTGAAATTTCATATAAAAATAAAAAAATTTTGAAAAATTTCTTATAAAGATAAGAACATTTATAAAAATTTCCTATAAAACATAGAAAATTTTGAAAAATTTCCTATAAAAATAAAAAATTTTTGAAAAATTTCCTATAAAGATACGAAAATTTTGAAAAATTTGCTATAAAAATAAGAAAATTTTTAAAAAATTTCCTATAAAAATAAAAAAAAATTTTGAAATATTTCCGATAAAAATAAGAAATCTTTAAAAAATTTCCTATAAAAACAAGTATCTTTGAAAAATTTCGTACAAAAATTAGAAATTTTTGAAAAGATGAGAAATTTTTGAAAAATTTCCTATAAAAATAAGAAATTTTTAAAAAATTTTCTACAAAGATAAGAAATTTTTGAAAAATTTCCTATAAAAATAGGAAATTTTTGAAAATAAGAAATTTCTGAAAAATTTCCTATAAAAATAAGAAATTTTTGAAAAATTTCCTATAAAAATAAGAAATTTTTGAAAAATTTCTTATAAAAATAAGAAATTTTTGAAAAATTTCTTATAAAAATAAGAAATTTTTGAAAAATTTCCTATAAAAATAAGAAATTTTTGAAAAATTTCCTATAAAAATAAGAAATTTTTGAAAAATTTCCTGTAAAAATAAGAAATTTTTGAAAAATTTCCTATAAAAATAAGAAATTTTTGAAAAATTTCCTATAAAAATAAGAAATTTTTGAAAAATTTCCTATAAAAATAAGAAATTTTTGAAAAATTTCCTATAAAAATAAGAAATTTTTTAAAAATTTCTTATAAAACTAAGAAATTTTTGAAAAATTTCCTATAAAAATAAGAAATTTTTGAAGAATTTCCTATAAAATATATAAAATTTTCAAAAATTTTCTATAAAAATAAGAAATTTTTAAAAAATTTTCTATAAAGAAAAGAAATTTTTGATAAATTTCCTATAAAAATAAGAAATTTTTGAAAAATTTCCTATAAAAATAAGAAATTTCTGAAAAATTTCCTATAAAAATAAGAAGTTTTTGAAAAATTTCCAATAAAAATAAAAAATTTTTGAAAAATTTCCTACAAAATTAAGAAATTTTTGAAAAATTTCCTATAAAAATAAGAAATTTTTGAAAAATTTCCTATAAAAATAAGAAATTTTTGAAGAATTTCCTATAAAATATATAAAATTTTCAAAAATTTTCTATAAAAATAAGAAAGTTTTGAAAATTTTCTTATAAAAATAAGAAATTTTTAAAAAATTTCCTATAAAAATAAGAAATTTTTGAAAAATTTTCTATAAAAATAAACAATTTTTAAAAAATTTCCTTAAAAAGAGAAATTTTTTAAATTTTATTATAAAAATAAGAAATTTTTGAAAAATTCCTTATAAAAATAAGAAATTTTTTAAAAATTTCCTATAAAACTAAGAAATTTTTGAAAATGTTCCTATAAAAATAAGAAAATTTTGAAAAATTTCCTTTTAAAATAAGAATTTTTTGACAAAATTCTTATAAAAAAAAAAAAAAATTTTACAAATTTCGTATAAAAATAGGACATTTTTGAAAAAATTCTTATAAAAATAAGAAATTTAAAAAAAAATCTTATGAAATCAAAAATTTCCTATAAAAATAAAACATTTTGAATTTTGTTTTTATAAAAATAAGAAATTTTTGAAAAATTTCGAGTAAAAATAAAAAAAAATTAAAAATTTTTTTATAAAAATATTAAATTTTTGAAAAATTTCTAATAAAAAGAAAAAAAATTTGAAAAACTTGCTTAAAAAATACTGAATTTTTGCAAAATTTTATATAAAAATGAAATAGTTCTCATAAGCCCGTAATACCAAAATTTACTTTCAGTTTAACAAAAAATGCATCGAAAATAGTTCTACTTACTAAAGGACTTTTGAATAAATACCACTCCAATGTTTTCCTTTAGGCCATTCGTGTAGGGTATCTCATTTTTTTAAATCCCTTTTATATAGATATTACCAAAACCTACCAGTGGCTTGTCACTGGCTTTGGATATTGCCAAAAAATTTCTATGGGAAGGAATTTTATTTAGACATGACATCCTTAAGTATTTGCTGCTGATTTTGCTTCTACAATTGTGGTTTCCTTTCTTTTTCTTATCTCTTCCCTCTGACGTTTTTACTAATTTAAAATAATAATTTATTACTTTAATATGTTGCGGTATAATTAATTTTTCCAGACAGCCAAAAATTTACTGCTGGATAGGAAAAACTATTTATAACTAAATCTCCCACAAACGGAAAATGCTGGAGATAAAGTGTATGAAGTGTATGACACCAAAAGAAAATCTGTTTATTTTATGCAAATAAGCCAGGGGACTCAGTTTTTCTGGAGTTGGTTTAACTAAATACTTTGGCCAAAGAGGGAAAAAACGACAACTGATTTAAGCAAAGATTTCAAAAAGCAAAAACGAGATAAATTTAAAATTGTTATGCCAGAGTTTAAGATAGGAAAAAAGGTTGTATGATAAAAAAAAAAATGAATTTTTAATTTCCCAGTTGACTTTGCTACACACATAAGCATAATAATTGGTAATTGTAATATATGAGTATTTGTCTTAGTATAAGTGCTATAGTAAGTGACTACTTATTGTCCGTTTGGTAACACAATAGGGAGTTAGATAGGATTTTATCATATTCAAGTTTAGAGGGTATTTTAAATATAATAAAAAAACTCTAAAAGTTATAAGTATTGATTGAATTGATTTGTTTATCATAATGGCACTAAATCATACTAAATACTAAAAATACAGCTTATGGCGAATATTTCTACAACCATTCATACTTTAAATGAAACACATTGATTTTTTCCAAACCCCCCTTTGCTTAATCCCCACTGTGAATCATCTGCTTTAAACTATTTAACACTTCACTTCAAATTAACACTTTAACACCCATTAAATAAAACCAAATCTGTCAAATTTTTTCCATATGTAAAATATAGTATTAGATTTATACAATTTAGCAAATTAGTATCCAGAAAAAAAAACTTTTAGACAAATATTATTCCATCCTAACAAATCTCCTAACCAGATAAAACTTGAGTAACAAGTGTTAAACAAACATTAGATATACATCCTTAAACATTTGTCAAACACGTCCCCAAAAAACTAAAAATTCTAAATGCTCACATCTCAAATAGATACCAAAGCAACAGCAAACATTAAATAAATTTGATATAAACCATTTGATAACATCAAAAAAGAGCAAATCACTTTAATAATGTGAACCCAGTGATTAAGTTGACAACTTTAATGTTTGATCCCAAAGGAAGCAAACTTGTATGAGGAAATATTTAGCAAAATTAAAAAGTTTGAATTTTAAATGGATACCCATAAATCTCGTTTAAGTGTTACGACATTCAAAATAAGCTCTCGAAAAAATTCGACGACAAATAATTATATTTTCTAATACTTATGATTCTTATCTTATCTTATATTCTTAAACGAGCAATAATTGTATGTATTTATATATATATATATATATATATATATATATATATATATATATATATATATAGAATGACTATCTCGAAAACGGCTCTAACGATTTTGATAAAATTTGGACAGTGGGTATCTTTTTTGATGTATAGGTCGAAGAAGAAGGGACTTTTGGAACCTCTAAGAGGGTAAAACCGGGTAAGAAGGGAAAAAAATCGAAAACGCTATATCTCCTTAAGTAATAGGTATAGAAACAAAATTTATATTTAAACAGTTATGAAAATAAACGGACAGGTGTTTGGTACTTTTTTGAAACTATGTTCGATAGGGGGTAAAAAAGGGTGACAATAGTTTTTTTGGTACCTTTTTAACCCACTCTTATATTTTAAACTAAGGAATATAGAAAGAAACTTTGTACTGCAATCAATAGATGTGAAAGAACTATTGAACACGTATTTGGTACCTTTTTGATTTTGTGGCCAAAATGTGTAAAAAAGAGATAAACTGATAACTTAACATCTACAAAAGTAATATGAATAGGAAAATTATGTTAACTGTTTTCTAATAAAATGTACTGAATTCAATTGGTACCAAAGAAGTACCAATTATGCATATGGAACTTTTTGAAATTAGGGAATAAAAAGGGGAAAAAATTAGTAATGTTATAACTTTAAAACAAATGAATGTTTGTCAGTATGTATGTTCTTTATAGAATAGTAAACTGTGAATTTGATCATGTTATGCTCTTTAGCAAAGATGTTGCGGATAAGCCGGCGGAGGTTTTTAAGTTGGTAAACCAAATTTCCGACAGGTGGCGCCACTGAAAATTACTAAAAATTAATTAAATCGTAAACTGTACATTTGATCATACTATGATCTTTTGCAAAGTTGTAGCGCATGAGCCGGCGAATGCTTTTTAATTGGTGTGAATAATTTCCGACAGGTGGCGCTATTGAAAATTACTCAAAGTCAATTTAAACGTAAGCTCTACATATAATCATGCTATAATCTTTAGCAATGTTGTTGCACATGAGCCGACGAAGGTTTCTTAGTTGGTATGAAGAAATTTCGACAGGTGGCGCCACTGAAATTTACTTAAAGTCAATTTAATCGTAAACTGTACATTTAATCATGCTATAATTTTTAGCAAAGTTATTGCGGATAATCCGACGAAGGTTTATTAATTGGAATGACCAAAGTCCGACAGGTGGCGCCACTGAAAATTACTCAAAATGAATTAAATCGTAAACTGTGCATTTGATCAGACTATAAGTGAATTAAATCATAAACTGTGCATTTGATCATGTTATGATCATAAGCAAAGTTGTTACGCATAAGCAGATGAAGGTTTCTTAGTGGTATGAACGACTTCAGGCGGCGCCACTGAAAACTACTCAAAATGAATTAAATCGTAAACTGTGCATTTGATCAGACTATAATCTTTAGCAAAGTTGTTGCGCATGAGTCGACGGAGGTTTCTGTTGGTATGACCAATTTTCAAAATTATTTAAAATGAGTTAAACTGTAACTGTATAAAATAAAATATATAAAAACTTTAAAATTTTCCTCAAAATGCTTATCATAAAGCCCCGAGCAAGGCTCGGTCAACCAGGTACTAGTATTACTAATTAGATTAGATGCTGATACTTATGCTGACACTTAGTTAAATATTAGTAGTAGTGCAAATACTGTACCTACTAATATTCATACATATACTTTTAAAGATACCAATCAAATACTGTCAGAAAAAAGAAAAAAATTAACTTTTAATCCCCTTTAAACGATAAGGGTTAATTAATGTAATGGCATTTAAAACCTCATTAAAATAAATATGATATGGGTTTCGTTCCCCCCAAACCGAACTAAGTGAATTCAAATGGGTATAGTACAATATAAAATTCTCAATGGTAATAAAAAGTTGAAAAGTAGAAATAAATGGCTTTTAAAATGTGGAGGAATAAAACAACAACAGAGAAGAATAGGCTTAAAATAACTTGTTTAACATATTAGCAACAAGTTTAAGAGTCATTATAGCCTTAATTGTTGTTATTTAAATGTTATTTTGTTTAATAATTCATTTTTATTTCTTTTTTGTGTGAAATATTTAAATTTATTAGCATTTATTAAATGTATGTCTTAATTATTCATATGTGAAAAAAGTAAACAGACCAATTATATTAATTACTTCAATTTTATCATAAATTTCAGTTTAATATTTAGATATGATGTGAAATATGGCAGATTTGCAAAGAAAAAAGAAGAAATATGATAAAATGTTGTCTTTGCGAATTAAAATATTAGACGGGCAAAATGTGGATATTGCAAAAAATTTGTGGACCTAAAGTCCAATGCAAATCTTACTACATTTACTTGTAAAATTGGAAGGTTGTCGTATGGTGGGATTAACCATCTCATTTGTTTAATGTTTAGATTGTTTTATTTATTAATTTATTGTTTTCGTCACATACAAATGTTTTTGGTTTTATTTTCAAATTAGTTCAGCTTTTGTTTAGTTCGAGCATTTAATTATCTTTTGTTTATAATCAATAGTTACAAACAAAAAGTTCATTGATCTTTTGTTTTGTAAATCCGACTGGTCAAAGGTCTAATTAACATTTTTATTTATTTACAGTTTTTGAGTAATCTAAATATTAGGTTGTAGAAGATGTAGTTTCGTGATTAAAGTTATTTGACTCTTGATCTTCTATGTATAAAAATGGATTTGTGTGAAGTAAAATTTAAAAAACACTTTTCCTATTTTTTTGGCTTTTTATCAATAAATTAGTCTGTTACATTAATAAATAAATGTAACAGATTTGGGATCAAATGCAAATACACTTCTTTTTGAATAAAAAAATTTTCTATAGAAAAATTTTTGATAAAAAAAATTTTCTATAGTAAAATTTTTGATAAAAAAATTTTCTATAGAAAAATTTTTGATAAAAAAATTTACGTTTCAACTTCGGCTCAGAATGGCAAATGCATTAGTTCGAGAAGTTTTACATAGCCTTATACTTAATAACCAGTGACTAGCTGAGTTATGGGATGAACCGCCGCTTTTTGAAAATTAATTTTTTTCAAGTGGGTCTGGCCGTGGATCGAACTTGGGGCATAGGCGGATGACTAACCTGCTATACCACGGCGGTTCACAAAAAAACAAACTAATCAATATCTATTTTAGTTAAAAGACCTCTGCTTTTATGTTATATATTGTTTTATCCTAAAAGTATGCTACACAAATGTATCTGAAATATCTTACATTTTGAAGGATGCCGAATGCGATTATTTGGAATCAGATCTTACAAGTTTGGATAGTTTTTTTTGCTTTGGTCATTACAAAATTCTTTTAGAGGTGACATCTTTCTTCCAGTTGAGGAATTCAAAAATCACACGTATCAGTTTTTTGTCACTTCGGATCAAAACAGTTAATAGTGCGGAAAGAAATAACTCTAGAAAATGCAGGGTGGCTAATGAAAGCTACTTTCAAAAAAAAGTAAAATTATTTTTTTGCGTAACCAATCTGTTCAAATTTAATGCAATTTTATTTTATAGATTGTACTATGATTTCACAAAAATGGAGAATTTGAAATAAGAATTTGGATAGAAAGCCGCATTTGCTATATTAAGGGTTATTTTCAAAAATTTCATGAGTTATAGTAAAATTCATCAGCCACCCTGCATTTATTTGTTATACGAAAAGTATAATCAGCAAAGACTACAATATAAAAATGTTGCACTTTCATACACTGATTTTCCGTATGGTCTTTTTGAAAAGTCTCATAAAAATGAGACTATACTGCTTTTATTCTAACTCAGAAACAACTAATGGAGAAGAATATCCAATAAAAGAAAGCTAAGGCACACACACGTGCTTATGATTTTAGAATTCCTAAAAAAATTAAAGAAATAACTTTCTCAACAACCCAATAAATTTACTCTTTCCACTTAAAACCGCCTCTTAAAATTTTCTGGTGCAGAATAAAAACAAAAAAAAAAAATCCGAAAAAATAAAAGTTAATCATTTTAATAAATTCGCGGTAATTAAAAATTTTGTAGCCTCGTTTTGGCATCAATAAAAATTATTAACTTTAACACAAGATCTTTGTTATTTTGCTCTTTGTGGCTTTGGCTGCATTTAATTGAATTTTTGTTAGACGATCAGATCGGCATTTGTTTATATGTTAATTTTTTTTGTTTGTATTAAAATTGTTTGTTAAAAAAATATTTGTTATTGAAATTTTAATATGAATACTAAAGTTTATTTTTTTAAATACAAGATAAATATCTTAATATTTTTTTTATTTAAAATAAAATTTTTTGAAAGTGATTTTTCTTTTGTTATGAAAAATAGGTTTTACATTAAAATTTTATGACTTTGAACTTGAACTTTATGGTTCCATCATGAGAAAATAGGTCGTTAAGAATTTTCAATTTCAAGAAGAACAAGTAAGAGTGTTATATTCGGCTGTGCCGAATCTTGTATACCCACCATCAAGTTCTACGGGAGTGCAGCTAATTCAAAATGTTGACCAATTGTGGTATTGTTGGTAATGTATATTGGACTAAATTCGGTTGCAGTGGTATAGTTACTATGGTTCAACAAAAGTATCTAAGTGGTTTCCCTAGTATTTATTTATTTTAATTTTTTTTTATAGCAACACGGCAGGTTCATATATTTTGTGAGGAGTTCCTAATGCATCTACCGTGTATAATATCTGGACCTAACATTGATTGATAGCTATCTAATTTCGTAGATGCAATCTTAATATAATGAATGTACCTCCAAATCTTTTTGATTGTAGATATAAAAAGGGGATATTATATATATAAGAACTATAACCAAATGTTGACCGATTGTTACAAAATGTAATATACTGGCTGGTATTAATATTAAATTCATTTGTGCAAAATTTAGTGACCATAGCTGTCATAGTTTATGATTTAATAGCTTTTAACTGGCGTTTGTGGCATTTTAGTGGTTTTCGGGAGCGATTTTTATATGAAAGTTGTGGACCGATTCCCATAAAATTTGACATACTGACTGAAAGTTGCATAAAACTTCTCTATCCTAAATTTAGTCGTCATAGCTATTACAATTGTACTCAATTTATCAGCATTCATGTGTTTCCCGGGGCGGGGTTATATGGGAGCTCTAACTAAATGTGAACCGATTTCGCCTATTTTCAGCACACAACTTTTGTTATATATAAAAAATACTTTTGCTAAATTTTGTATCTCTAGCTTTTGTAGTTAAGGAGCTGTCGCACTTTTTTCTGGCGGACAGACGGACATAAATCTCATTTTCTTTTTGTATTTTTGTGTTTCTGTAAGTTTTTTATATGGGAGCTATGGTCAAATGGTGACTGATTGTAATAAAATTTTCACTTAAGACTTTCTTTTGTAAAATTTTGTTGTTGTAGGTCTTTTAGTTGACATAAGACCTCCTCGTGCTAAATTTAGTGGTTATATCTTCTATCTTCTTCTATATCTATAAAAAAATGTCCGCGTCTGTTTGTCTGTTTGTATGTTGTTTGTTGGGAAGGATCTCCGAAACTAGCGGACCGATTTTTCTGAAATTTTTGACAGTGTAGTATGGTGTGGCCGGTGGTGACTATAAGCTAATTTTTTTTCGAAATCTCAAGTGGGCGTGACCCCTCCCATATAACTCATATATTAAAAATGATAAATATAGGCGACCGAGAGGCCCGATTTTTCTGAAATTTTGACAGTATGTTAATTTGCGACCGATGGATAAAGTAGGCCAGATTTTTTTTTGAAATCTCAAGTGAGCGTGACCCCTCCCATATAAGTCAGATTTTAAAAATTACAAATATGGATGATGAAACCGACTGATTTTTCTGAAATTTAGACAGTGGAGTATGGTGTGACCGGTAGTTTAAATAGCCTAGAGTTTTTTTCTGAAATCTCAAGTGGGCGTGACACCTCCCATATAAGTAAAATATTGAAAATGACAAATATGGATGATCTAGCGGCCCGATTTTTCTGAAATTTTGACAGTATAATAAGATGTGACCGGTGGTTAAAATAAGCAAGTTTTTTTTCTGAAATCTCAAATGGGTGTGACCCCTCCCATATAAGTCATATATTAAAAATGACAAATATGGATGACCGATTTTTCAAAAATTTTAATTGTATGTGTGTGACCGGTGGGTAAAATAGGCTTAGATTTTTTTTATCTCAAGTGGGCGTGACCAATCCCATATAAGTCAAATTTAACCTAATTAATTAAAATTTTAAATGTGGTTATTTTCATAATATAGGATAGTTTTTCGCTATTTGAATTTTTTCGAAAATGGACCAACGGTGACCTTGGAATTGGAAAATTAGGATAAAATTCCCATTTTCTTTAAAATTGTATATCTTGAGAACGGTTTTCTTTTTAAATGTTTTCTTAGTTCAAGTTAGGATTATACATTTAGAACAATTCACCATATTTACCAAATAAGCAAATACATTAATAAAGGATTCAATTTAAAAAATTAAAAAAAAATATTTCATAATTGTTAATTTTTAAAGAAAGTGTTAACACAGTAATAGTTAAAAACTTTAACTTAAATTATAATTTTTATAATTTTAGATTTATTGGCATTTAAGTGTATTTTTGGTGAAATCTTGGCTGCTTCCGTAAGTTTTTTGTATGGGAGCTATGCCTAAATGTGAACCGATTTTGATGAAATTTTATACGCTAGGGCTTATGCAAAACTTCTATATACCAAATTTTATCATCATAGCTATTTTAGTTTGTTATTTATTAGCAAATAAGCGATTAGCGTAGGCGAGGTTATGTGGGAGCTATATTCAAATGGTAACCGATTTTGCCCAATACCCAATTTCGTCCAATTTTCTCAGAGATAAATAATGTTTTTACTAAGTTTCAGTGAGCTAGCTCCTTTCGTTTAGGCGCTATCGTGATTTCAACAGACAGACGGATAGACAGACAGACATATAGACAGACAGACAGACAGACAGACAGACAGACAGACAGACAGACAGACATACAGACAGACAGACAGACAGACAGACAGACAGACAGACAGACAGACAGACAGGCAGACAGACAGACAGACAGATAGGCAGACAGACAGACAGACAGACAGACAGACAGACAGACAGACAGACAGACAGACGGACAGACAGACAGACAGACAGACAGACAGACAGACAGACAGACAGACAGACAGACAGACAGACAGACAGACAGACAGACAGACAGACAGACAGACAGACGGACAGACAGACGGACAGACAGACAGACAGACAGACATACAGACAGACAGACAGACTGGCTGATTGACGGACATAGCTCAATCGTCTTAGAATTTCATAAGGATTCAGAATATATATCGTTTTTAATTTTTGAGCCGGTATTAAGGAAAGTACAAACGGAATGACAATCTCAATATGCTCCCCATTTTTTTTGATGGTGGGTATAAATTAAGAACTATAACACTTGTTTGAACAATAAGATCTTAAGTATTTTTATGAACTGCTAATGATCATGATCGCTTACAACTTAAAGGCTAAAGGGAGAAGAGCATTAACACGTGTCTCTCTTGAAATGAGTTTAGTTTTCAAAATCTGGTTTATGGCTTAAACATAAACATTGGTAGACTGCACATTGTTTTATTAAAGTGAATAGTGATCACACACAAGATCTTTTACCAGTAAGAGAGTTGGGGGTATATAAACCAATGCAACGATCGCGGCAACTACAGTAAAAGAAATATATTTTAATGCTTAACATCATTTGGTGGCAAAATAACGTGAAAAATCAGTTAAAAAATTTTCATTATTAATGAAAAAAAATAATGAAGTATCTAAAAAATTTGTTAACAAAAAATTGAAAAAAAGCTAATTAAAAAATATTATACAAAAAGTGGAAAATTTTAATAAGTGTTATAAAACCAAAAAAAAAACTACATAATGAAGTTCTGTTTAATAGTGGTAAGATTGTATTCAAATTTTAATGGAAAATAATTTATTGTTACCCAGAAAAAAAGTGCCAACATTTGCATAACATTTTCATATTTGTTGTTTAGTGTATTGTGTCTAATTTATGCTGCATTCGAGTAAAAGTTACATCCTATAAGATTTTTTTTTGCCATCACATCTAATAGTGGTTCCACTTGTTTAACAACATCTTGCCAACTTATAAGTTGCAGGCTCCAGCTCCAGCATTATACATAACAAAAAAAAGTGTATAATTTTACTGTATATTTTGTGTGCCGGAAGTTTTTTTTTTCTTAAAAAGTGCCTCACACATTTCTTTCGACTGGTTATCCAACCAGTTTAAACGGTTTTAAAGAAAAACATTTTAATGTTATGAACAATTGTTAATACAAATGAAGTGATTTAACAAATATGCACTTTAACATTTTAACAAAACTACATATAGGGACTTTTGTAAAGCCGGCTTAAAGAAATTTATAAATCAGACAAGAATTTTAATTAAAAAAATGAAACTTAAAAGATTGATTCCATAAATGGTTATAACATAAAAATTAATTGAAAACATTTCAATAGAAGAAAATGAAAGTGATTTATTTGAATGGCTTTTGATAGACTACAGTTTTATTTTATGAGTCATTTCAAAACAAGAAAAAGCAAATAACAAATGCTAGAGGTGTTAAAGTTTGTGGACATTTGACATATACATAAATACCACAATATTATATAAGAAAATTATAAAATATCAGACTTCAAATATTTATTTTTTGTATTGCTATCTACGTTATGTCGTATGGGAGAAACCCGATACAGTGGGAAAATTTCGACACATGTTTCAAGTGTCGAATCAAACATCTGTGTCAATTCCCAAGCATTGGCCCATTCTTTTTTAGAAACTACGAAAAAATTTGTGGTCAGAACTGGGGCCAAATTGCCGCATTCGATATCGATCGAAATGTAAGATATTTTAGAAACACTTGTATAGCATACTTTTAGGATTATGTAAATAAAATATCGATGGCTTAATATGAAAAAGGTCTAACTCGATTTTTCGTTACTTTACACTAGAAGAAAAAAAGTTAACAAAACTCGTAAAATTTTAGATACAACACAAATTTGAATACAATTTTTAATAAAATAAATTAAGAAAAGCTATAGCCAGCCAAGCCCGGTCAAGGGTATCATACCCTTCATTACTAATGTCAAATATGGATTAAAAATTTAAAAAGTTTTCCTTAAGTACATATACCATGATTTTTTTTTTAATTTCGAGATTTAAGAAGAATTGTCATTTCCGGCTAAAGGCCTGATGTTGGGTCCAGGGTAAATTGTGGTTCGATTAATCCAAAATTTCGGTTATCGGTTGACATATACAAAATATTTATCTGGTTTAGTAATAAAATGCAATTATCTTAAGATTTATAAGCATTTTAGTTCCTTTCTGGGTATTTAAAAGACTTTTGAGAGTAGGTGAGGTAGGGTCAAATGTAAACCGATTCCTATAAAATTGGGTACACTGATTTAGACTACCATAAGGAATATTTAAGCTGAATATTATTAAAAACAAGTAAGAAAATGCTATTATCGGTCGAGCAAGAACATACGATACCCCTCGCCAATAAGTTCGAAGGTGTTTTTTTTCCTGTATAAAGACAAATATTCGTTAAATTTTCCAATCATACAAACATTTTCTCAAAACTTATATATTTAAGCATTTTCCGTCACTTGGACTTATATAAGAGCTAGGATTAACTGTGGACCGATTATCTCGAAATTTGGCAAATTGATTACAGTTTTTACAAGAAAAATGTATGCAACAAAATAAACTCAAAAATGTCATTACCTTATGATTTATAAGCGTTTTTAGTGATTTTTGTCTCATTTAGTGCTTTTTGACGGAAGAGTTTGTATGGGAGCAATGGTCAAATGAGGACCGATTTCAACGAAATTTGGTACAGCAAGTTTGGTTTACATAAGCAGTATATGTTTTAAATTTCATGAAAAATACTAATTTTTGTGGCCAAAAAACCAATTCCGGGAAGTAGGAGCTAAGGGAGGTACCATAAATAATGGACCGATTTTGACGAATTTCAATAGCCTATCATTATATGTGTCAAATTTCATCAAATTATCTTTAGATATGCGACCTGTAGTTTGATTACAAGGTTTATATGGGGGCCCAGCCAGACGGACGGACGGACTGACATCGCTAAATTGATTCAGAAAGTGATTCTAAGTCTATTCGTATACTAAAAGGTAGGTCTAAGACAAATATTTCTTTGCATTACATACATCAGCACAAACTTATAATACCCTTTCCACCTATGGTGGTGAAGGGTATAATAAGTGTATATGAGATATCACTGAAAGACCAATTGATATAAATATGTGTGATATGGCGTCTTTTTTAGAATTATAAACTTGTCATAACTTTACTTTTAATTTATGAATTAGGGGTGAAACATTTTATGATATTTCTTAAAACATGAAATACTCATTTAAAAAGACTTTTTAATCATTTTGTTTACCACGATTTGCATTCATATAAATCAAACATAAATTTCTTTAGTAATTTTCTTTATGAATGTTATTGATATACATATTTTATTAAAATTTAGCAATAGTTAACTTTCAACTCGACATACATATGGTTTTTATAAGTAAATTTTAATGATACGGGTTAATATTATGATGTTAACACGTTGGAAATAGGCTTCGTGGAGCAATATTATGAACATAAAAAAGACTCACAATCATGAACTGTTGTGTACAAAAAGATCACTTAATTCATATATAGTTAAGTGTGATTAAACAAACGAAAATGTGATTGGATACTCGAATAATTCAAAACGAAATAGTATTTCTCCATTAATTTACACTTGAGAAAATACAAATTGAAATTGAAAAATTAAATTTTTATATTGAGTATTAAGAAAGTGCAATTATTTCAAAAAAATAATATGAAATTCGTTTATCTCAAAATAATTTTATACATATTTTCTCAATATAAGTTTTTATTTCTTACTTTAAATTTATATTTTCTTTTTGTCGATCTCAAATGGTATTTACATCAAGTCTTAGTAACTGAAAAATGTTTGCAATAAAAATTTATTTCGAAATTTATCAAATTACTTAATTTATTTTAAATGCTTTATTTTGGCATATAATATTAATTCCTACTAATTATATTTTAAAGTTTTTGAAATATGTACCACTACACAGTAGGAAATTACGGCCAAAACCTTCAAAAATGTTTTTAATGTTTTTTGAGAAATTTTAGTGTCAGATTAGAGCTGATATTTCAAATTATGTAATACCAAAATTTTTCCATACTGCATTGCCTACTAAGGCTGTAATAATTCTTCAAAGTTTGAATATTTTTTTATATGTTCGTAATAAAATTATTTATATATTTAAACGCATATATAAAATTAGCTTAATTTTGGAATACGTGTAAAATTTTGACCTTTTCTTTCTTGAATTAAAAAGCAGATAGCTTTTACTAATCAACAGCGCTAATTTCAATATCTTTTGACCTATGCTTCACCTAGAAATCTAGCGGTTAAAACAACCATAAAAAATTAAAAAAAAAAAAAATAATACAAAGTTTGATAGTCCGCGAATTTTTTTTAGAGATTTTTAGAGGATGAAGCACAACACTCTCTAAAAGCTGAAGTCAATCATAAATAAGCCCTATGAATTTCATATCCATTTGCATCCCATTTCAAGAATTATAACGTTTTAAGTAACACCCCTTTTTCAGAATTTTTTGCAATTTATCGCTAAAAAAATCACTACTTGAAGTGAAATATAGGCGTGATGTAATATTTTTATGCCACTTTCTTTAGTTTCCTTTCTAATTCTATGCAAAATTTATATATAAAGATAAAAACAACAAAATTTTTAATTTTAAATGACTTTTGTATAATTCATTTAAGTATATAGGTGGTGGTCACATAATTGTGGACGCAATAAATATTTTAAAATCTGCAAATTTAATAATATTCAAGAACTCGTAATTTTTTTTACAAAAATATATGTTTATAGTTTTTCTGTAGGTTTGTTAGAAGCATACAAAATCTGGTTTTAAGCTCATAGTATGAACCCAATATCTCTGAAAGGACATATCCGATTTTGTCAAGTCATGTATTGTAGGATAGGTATTCTTTTCATATATTATCCTATTTAAATAAATAATTTTTATAATCGCCAGCAAAGATTTTTTAGCATGGTTAGTAGTCCAGTTTTATATGACCAGAGACTTTATATTTTCTTAAAAAAAACTATTTCAGTTTAACTAAAGGTATATTATTTATATACACTAAAAATTTCAAGAACAAAAGTCAATAAATTACCAAGTTATTGAGTTTTGGCCGTATTCTCCCACTGTGCACTAGTTTATAATTTCCATATAATATAATTTTCACAACAACATTTCAATTGGAACAAGTGGTACTTCTCTCAGACAATGAAATGCATCCGATTCTATTTTGTAGACTCATTGAAAGGGACCTACTTTTTAATACCGGCCCCGAACGGCAAATGCATTAGTTAGAGAAGTTTTCCATAGCCTAATACTCAATAACCAGTGCTAGCTGAGCTATGAGATGAACCGCCGCTTTTCTTGAAAATTTATTTTTTTTTCAAGTCTACCCGAGGATTGAACTTGGGACGGTTAACATTTTTGATATTAGTATTTATATTTTAAAGAATATTTCCAATTCGGTTATATATGTTTTCAACAATGTTTACAAAAATAAAAGTCTAATGGCAACAATGTTCGAGGTTATATTTCTTTTTCCTCTCGAACTTTTCGATTTTTTGTTAGTGATCGTGATATTTACGAAAATTACAAAAGGTTTTTGGTATGGACTGCCTACCTTAGCTTAAGCCAGTACGAAATAGTCGCAAACGTTTCTGAGGCAGTTTTGTACTTAAACGTACGATTGGTATGGTAAACTGAAGCAAAGAAAATGAGCTCAATGAATATCGTTTTTTGGTGCTCTTTGATTTTCAAATTAATTTGTTTTGTTTAGTTCACTAAACAAAACTATTGAAATAAAGCAATTAAAATGAATGAAATAATAGTTCATAAATCAAAATGAAGACGGTACACAAATATCCTAATAATTTTGAATCATTTTATTAATTTTGTCCTATCAATACATGATCAAATGCATAGTGCAATATGAATAATTTTAGAAATTGGTCATACTTAGAAACCTCCTTCGACTCATGCGCAAGAACTTTACAAAAGATCTTAGCCTGATCAAATGCACAGCCGCTTTAATTCATTTTGAGTAATTTTCAGTAGTCATACGAACTAAGAAGCCTTTGTCGGCTTATACGTTACAACTTTACTAAAGATCATAGTATGATCAAATGTACAGCTTACGATTTAATTAATTTTTAGTTATTTTCAGTAGCGCCACCTGTCTAAAATTATTCATACCAACTAAAAAACCTTCGTCGGCTCATGTGCAACAACGTTGGTAAAGATCATTGCATGATCAAATGCACAGCATACGATTTAATTCACTTTGTGTAATATTCAGTAGTACCACCTATCGAAAATTGTTCATATCAATTTAAAAACCTTCGTCGGCCCATGTACAACAACGTTGGTAAAGATCATAGCATGATCAAATGCACAGTTTAGGATTTAACTAATTTTGAGTAGTTTTCAGTGGCGCCACCTGTCGAAAATTTGTGATACCAACTTAAAAAAAATTGTTTGCATGGGCATAACATGGTTAAATGCATAGTTTACTATTCTATAAAGCTCTGTATGTGCTCAGAAAAACATTCATTTGTTAAAAATTATAACATTATCAATTTTTTCCCCTTTTATTCCCTAATTTCAAAAAAGTAACATATGCATATTTGGTACTTGGTACCAATTGAGTACAGAATACTTTTTATAAAAACGCAGTTAACATATTGATCCTATTCATATTACTTCATGAGGTGTAAAGTTATCATTTTATCCCTTTTTTAACCATTTTGGCCACCGAAATAAAAAAAAGTACCAAATACGTGTTCAATATTTTTTTCACATTTATTGATTGCATTAGAAAATTCTTTTCTATAATGTTTGTTTCAAAAGATAAGAATGGCTTAAAAATGGTACCAAAAAAACTATTTTCACCCTTGACAAAAAGTACAAAACAGCTATTGAAAACGTAATTTAAATTTTGTTTCTATGCCTATTACTTTAATAGATATAGCATTTTCGATTTTTTCCCCTTTTTACCCGTTTTTACTCTCTTAGAGGCAAAGGTTCCAAAAGTCGCTTCTTAATCGACCTAGACATCAACGTTTTCGAGATAGCCATTCTATTTATATATCGTTTAAGCACATAAGATTCTACAAACGTTTGCGGAAGGTTTCGATTTTTTTCACACTCTGCACATAGCAATAAAACACTACTCACGTTGATAGTGAGAAGCTTCAAAATAGGTTTTCGGCCCATACACTGGGAGTTTCTACCTAGTAAAAGGTCACCGATGTTGGGACACTAATTGACAAAAATTGGAAAAAAATAAGATTATCCAATATAAAATACAATAGTTGGTCCCAGGGCTGGAGGGTGAAACCTTATTTTTCATCATAACAATTTTTCGTCATATCATACTAGTGATATGGTATAAATTAAGTTATCATCCCATTAGAGTGTAAATGAGATAATAAAGAAAAAATAATTAAAACCACCAATAAATTCATACAAACATACATATGTATATTTGTATATAAGAGCTAAAGTAAAATAAATCACTTTTATGGTTATATTAAGACAAGGTCATGTATCTAACACCTTTTTCTGCGAAAGATAAATTAATTAGAAATAAAGAAATATTAAAAAATAATAAGCTTAATATTAGCACATACTAAAAGTTTTTAATCCAAAAAATTAATAGCCCTTAATAATTTGAATAGGTAATAAAAATCCCCAAAAAGTTATTACATAAAATATATTAATTATAAAATAATTAGTAATGCTTATATAGCGATATTGAGTAAAAGTGATATTATAAAATTTTAGTAAATGCCATTTAATTAAATTATAATGTTATTGTCATTATAAAAGACCTAATGACATCTTCATTTTCAATTAGTTTTTAAAAACTATCAACAAACTGTAGATATTTGTCAGCATTTTAAGTTGCAAGTTTTAACTAGTTTTTGTTTTTTTTAGATGTTGCAACAGGTTTTGCTGCAACGTTCATTAACCACATGTGCAATTGTTATATCTACCATACGAGAGTATGTAATAAAAAGCTTCCAAAAAAAAAAAAAATAAAAACAGATTGTGCAACATTTTTCTTTATATTTATTGCTATGGAAATATACAATATCTATATAAATATTTTATTTTAACTAACGTTGTTATTTAATCATCAAATTTTTGTTTGCTGAAATTTTGTTAAATTTTGTCTATACTCATTAACAAAAAAATTTGCGGTTTATTTGTAATTTTTAATTTTCTACTAAATTAAACAAAGATTTCAGCAAAACTTTTTGAAATCAAACAAACAAATGCATTAAATAAATTTCTGAGAAATTTTTAATAATAGTAAATTAAGAATGATTACAAGAAATGTTTTATAAAATTATTGAACAAAACTGCATTTTATGTAATTTTCATTTCAACTCTCTATCGCTATTCAATATCAATTGCTTTGGCCATATTTAGATTTTGTTGCTATTTCAATTTATGCTACAACACGACAATTTGTAAGACTTATATGAATCGTTATAAAATCATTTTTTTTTCTAAATGGTCTTATACCAAAGAAAGCCTGAAAGTTTATGATCATTGTAATATTGTGTGGCATTAACCGTTGGATGCTGTTTGGATGTAATTGGCTGTTTTATGGTCATAAACACATATTGCATCCCCCAAAAAAATCTCAACCATTAATGATTACGTTGTGTAAATATTTTTATTGGTTTTATATAAATCTTTGTTTTAAAAAAGGCACCTAGTCACGTAAAACAGTCTTAATAAAAATTTGTCAATTATAAAAAAATATTCTTGTATCGAATATAAATAATAAGATAAAGAATAGGACATTGACCTAGACAAGATACAAATTAGTACATAAAGAAAGATATACATATATAGTATATGCAATACTAATACTAGTACTTAAAACATACTAATACTAATAAAAATACTGATATTACTACTGATGTTTACTCTGAAACTTACAATTACTGAAAGTAATACTTATAATATTACTGTAACAAATACTGATACTAATACTGATACCAATACTGGTACTAATACTGATACTTATGCTGATATTAATACTGATACTAATACTGATTCTAAAACTCATACAAATACTGATACTAATACTGAAACTAATACCGATACTAATAGTGATACTAATATTGATACTAATACTGATACTAATATTGATACTAATACTGATACTAAAACTGATACTAATATTGATACAAATAATGATACTAATACTGATACTAATACTGATACTAATATTGATACAAATACTGATACTAATACTGATACTAACACTGAAACTAATATTGATACCAATACTGGTACTAATACTGATACAAATACTAATACTGATACTAATACTAATACTGATACTAATACTGATACTAATACTGATGCTAATACTGATACTAATACTGATACTAATACTGATACTAATACTGATACTAATACTGATACAAATACTCATACTGAAACTAACACTCATACTAATAGTGATACTAATACTAATACTAATACTGATACTAATACTGATACTAATGCTGATACAAATACTGATACTAATGCTGATACTAGTACTGATACAAATACTGACAATAATACTGATACTAATAATGATACTAAAACTGAAATTAATACTGATACTAATACTGCTACTAATGCTGAAATTATTACTGATACTAATACTGATTCTAAAACTGATACTTATACTGACGCTAATACTGATACAAATACTAATACTGATACTAATACTGAAACTAATACTGATACTAATACTAATAGTGATACTAATACTCATACTAAAACTGATACTAATACTGATACTAATACTGATACTAAAACTGATACAAATACTGATACTAATGCTGATACTAGTACTGATACAAATACTGACACTAATACTGATACTAATACTGACACTCATATTGATACTAATACTAATACTGATAGTAATACTGATACCAATACTGATACAAATACTAATACTGATACTAATACTGATACTAATACTGATACTAATACTGGTACTTATAGTGATACTTATACTGATACTGTTATTAATACTGATACAATTACTGATACTTATACTGATACTTATACTGATACTAATACTGATACTTATACGGATACTAGTATTAATACAAATACTGATACTTATACTAAAACTAATACTGATACCAATATTGATACTAATACTGATACTAATACTGATACAAATACTGATACTGAAACTAACTAATACTTATAGTGATACTAATACCAGTATTATACTTATACTAATACTGATACTAATACTGATACTAATACCGATACTTATACTGATACAAATACTGACACTAATGTTGATACAAGTACAGATACTAAAACGTATACTAATACTGACACTAATACTGATACTTATGCTGATACAAGTGCTGATACTAATACTTATGCTAATGTTGTAAAATCAAATGTTACTTTATTTCTTCATGAAAAAAATCTTTTTAAAAAACATTTTTCTCTATAGAAAACAGTCTTCATAAAAGATATTTTTCAGTAAAAATTTTCATCAAAATATGTCATTAGTAAAAATTTTGATCAAAAGTAAAAACGTTGTTAAAATTTTCATTAAAATTTGTCTTTAGTATTTTTAAGCAAAATTTGTCTAAGGTAAAATTTTCATCAATATTTTTCATTGGTACAAATTTTGATCCTAATTTGTCTTAAGAAAAATTTTTCATCAACATTTTTCTTTTGTACAAATTTTAATCAAAATTTGTTTTTAGTTAAAATTTTTTAAAAATATTTATCAAAATTTTTTAAAAATATTTATCAAAATTTTTTAAAAATATTTATCAAAATTTTTTAAAAATTTTTATCAAAATTTTGTAAAAACATTTATCAAAATTTTATAAAGATATTTATCAAAATTTTTTCGTTAGTGAAAATTTTGATCAAAATTTGTCTTAAAAAAAATTTTATCAAAATTTGTCTTTAGTAAAAATGTTGATCAAAATTTATCTTGTGAAAAAATTTTCATCAAAATTTTTCTTTAGTTCAAATTTTAATCAAGTAAAAATTTTGTAAAATTTTTGATCAAAATTTGCCTTAAGTAAAAATTTTCATCAAAATTTGCCTTTAGAAAAAATTTTGATCAAAATTTATCGTTAGTAAAAACTTTGTAAAAATTTTCATCAAAATTTGTCTTTGGTAAAATTTTTCATTAAAATTTGTTATAGTAAAAGTTTTCATCAAAATTTGTCTTTAGTTAAAATTTTCATTAAAATGTGTCTTTAGTAAAAATTTTCATCAAAATTTGTCTTTAGTAAAAATTTTCATCAAAATTTGTCGTTAATAAAATTTTTGATCAAAATTTGTCTCTAGTAAAAATTTTGATCAAAGTTTGTCTTTAGTAAAAATTTTGATCAAAATTTGTTTTTAGTAAAAATTGTTATCAAAATTTGACTTAGTAAAAATTTTGCAGAAAAATTGCATCAACATTTTTCTTTAGTACAAATTTTGATCAAAATTTGTCTTTAGAAAATTTTTAATCAAAATTTGTCTTTAGTAAAAATTTTAATCAAAAATTGTCTAATAAAATTTTTATTAAAATTTGTCTTTAAAAAAATTTTCTATCAAAATTTGTCTTGAGTACAAATTTTGATCAAAATTTGTCATTAGTTAAAAATTTGGTCAAAATCTGAATTTAGTTAAAGTTTTGTAAAAATGTTCATCTAAATTTGTCTTAAGTAAAAATTTTAATCAAAATTTGTCTTTAGAAAAATTTTCATAAATATTTGTCTTTAGAACAAATTTTGATCAAAATTTATCTTTAGTAAAAATTTGTGCTTATTAAAATTTTCATAAAAATTTGCCTTCAGTTCAAATTTTGATCAAAATATGTCATCAAAACTTGTTTTTAGTAAAATTATTTTTTTATCAAAATTTGTCTTTAGTAAAAATTTTGATCAGAGTTTGTCTTCAGTAAAAATTTTCATATAAAAAATTTTGAGTACAAATTTTGATTAAAAATTGTCTTTGCAAATTTTTTAGTCAAAATTTGGGTTTAGTAAAATTTTTGATCAAAAATTGCCCTTAGTACAAATTTTGATCAAAATTTATCTTAAGTAAAAATTTTGCTAAAATTCTGAATTTAGTTAAAATTTTTTAAAAATTTGCATTCAAATTTGTCTTTAGTAAAAATTTTGAGCAAAATTTGTCTAGTATAATTTTTGTAGAATTTTGATCAAAGTTTGTCTTTAGAAAAGATTTTCATCAAAATTTTTCTTTAGTACAAATTTGCAAAATTTTTAATTAGAATTTTTCTTCAGTAAAAATTTTGTTCTTTAGTACAAATTTTGATCAAAATTTGTCTTTAGTAAAAATTTTAATCAAAATTTGTCTTAAGTAAAAATTTTGATGGAAATTTTTTTAAGTATAAATTTTGATCAAAAATTATTTTCAGCCGAACTTTGGATAAAAATTTGCTAAATGGTTTAATATTCCTATTCTGGTTTTTTATTATTCTATTTCTAATACTCTCCTCATTTCTTTACAGATCAGCCTATTTGTAATATTTCTGACCTTGGCTACTGCTGTGCAGACTAAGTCTAACTCAACCACTATAAAGCCAAAAACTACTAAGGAACAGGAAAAGCTATCGTATCCAAAAAAAGTTAGTTCCTCAAAAAAGAATGTCATGAAAACAACTCGGAAGAAAATAGCCGATATAACGGAAAAGTTTAAAGATTTGTCAGCAGATGATTTGGAATTTATAAAAGAATTGGATAGACAATTTAAGCAACATGGAGGCAAGGTTAAGATTAAGGTAGAAAACAAAAATATAACCGAATCCAAGACTAGCAAAAGAACTATAGATGGAGAGTTGGGGTGAGTTTTTGGATTGACAAGATTTCCAATATTTAAAATTTACTAAAATAATTTACCTTGTTTCAGTTACGGTTACCAATCCATGGGCTATAATTATGATCCACCCAAGTTTATGTTTTATCCTTACTCTCAACAAGATATAGCTGGTAGTTCGGGTAATTATCATCAAGTCGGAGATGGCAAGACTGAAGTTTCCATAGAACCATCATATTCATATGAATTACAGCCTCAGAGCTATATAACTCATCAACATGATCAACAAATTGTAGATGTTCCAAAACAAGATGCTGATCCTCAACACTATCATTCGTCACAACAACAATATAATGAACCTGTTATCGTTTTGCGCATCCCCGGCCCCGCTAAATATGCAACACATTTACAATCTTTATTGCAGCAATATCTGGAAATAAGAGCCACCCAATACTTGCGCATTTTGGAAGAAGCTGAACATAGAAATCATTATCAGCAACAGGATCATCATCATCAACAACAAGATCATCAATTGCAGCAGTTAGATTATGGTCATGGTGGCATGGCTATTCCCGAAGGCTATGCAGATCCTGTTGAACAACACCAGCATCACCATCATCAGCAAGAGCAACAAGTTGCAGTACAAGAACACGAACAAGTTAAGTATGATCATCAAATTGCTGTTACGCCTCAACCAGTTCTTTACCCAGAAATTGATGATGTTTATCATGGCTACAAACACAGACATTCCGGTCAGCCTGAGCCCCAACCTCAACAGCCGGTCAAAGATACTAAGGCCTTTTATGGATCTCAAGAGAGTGTAGAGGAACATCAAGCTCCTCAATATGAACACCAGCAACAATATCAGCCTCAAGTGCAATATCAACATCAGGAACAACCTCAATTCTATTACACACATCAACAACAATATGCTCAGCCTGAAGGGCCACCAGTCGTTGTGTATCAAAACGGCTACTTGCCTCCCCAAGGTCAGGCTGAATCTCAGCCTATTTATGTGCCCGAACAACAAATTGAACACGAGCCCTCTTCAGCCATAGCCGAGAATAATCCACGATCTACTCATACTAAAGTTGTTTTCACCAACAACAAGGAACACTCTCAACAGGACTATCAAATGTATGAATTACCCTCTATTAAACCCAATGAGAGACATCCACCCAATTCAGTACCCGACTACCATCAAGATTATCAACAACAACAGTATCAAAGTGCTGAATCACAAGAGAGTTCGGCTGGATATTCCCAACCTTACAACCCTTCAGAAACCTCAAATGTAGATGTAGTTTCTGTAACCCCAAGACCCTACAATTATCATGCCAATGGCATTAGGGCTAGAGCCAGGGGAAGGACTGTCCATGCCAGAAGATCTGTTACGGCTTCAGAGGCCGATAGTCGGTTAGAGAAGATACGTGAATACGTACGTGATAAATTGGGTGCCGAAACCGGAAGTGCAGTCGAATTTCAAACCACTCAAGTGATAGAACCATGAATTGGTGGTTTTAAATAGAGTAAATTAAAATGGAGAGATACTCAAAAAAGCTAAATTCGACTTAATAAAAAAAGGTACTGATTTTTTAAAATACTGAAATTCTACATGTAAAATTTTTATATATGTATGTAAATACTTATCAAATGTATATAATTGTTGTTTTTTATCCTAAAATTTTATTTTTTATTAATTTTTGCAAATATTGTTGTTAATATCATATTTTTATTAATTTGTTTTTTTTTTATTATTTTCTTTATTATCATCATTATTATTTCATTATAACTGAAATTAGCTTTAAGTTAAATAAAAATTTAGAAAAATTTTTTTAAATGTGCAATATTTAGTTATAAGTTTCTTTTGTTATATATTTTTATAAAAAGTTATATAAAATTCAAAATAAAAAAATATTATTTTTGGAAAAATTTCTTATTTATTTTGAAATTATACAAAAGTCAAATTTTGATCAAATATTTTTCTAATGACTAATTTTGATGAAAATATTACTAAAGACAAATTTTGTACAAAATTTTACTGAACTCAAATTTTAAACAAAATTTTACTAAAGACAAATTTTGAGCAAAATTTTACTAAAGACAAATTTTGAACAAATTTTTTCTAAAGACAAATTTTGAACATAATCTTACTAAAGCCAATTTTAAATTAAAATTTTACTTAAGACAAATTTTGATCAAAATTTTACTAAAGATAAATTTTGATCAAAATTTTACCACAGGCAAATTTTATTAAAATTTTTACTAAAAACAAATTTTGACCAAATTTTTACTAAAGACAAATTTTGAACAAAATTTTACTAAAGACAAATTTTGAACAAAATTTTTCTAAAGACAAATTTTGAACAAAATTTTACTAAAGACAATTTTTGATCAAAATTTTACTAAAAACAATTTTTGATAAAAATTTTACTAAAAACAAATTTTGATCAAAATTTTGCTAAAGACAAATTTTGACCAAAATTTTTACTAAAGACAAGTTTTGATCAAACTTTTACTACAGACAAATTTTGATCAAAATTTTACTCAAGGCAAATTTTGATCAAAATTTTACTCAAGACAAATTTTGATCAAAATTTTACTAAAGACAAATTTTGAACAAAATTTTACTAAAGACAAATTTTGAACAAAATTTTACTACAGACAAATTCTGAACAAAATTTTACTAAATACAAATTTTGATATCAAAATTTTACTAAAGACAAATTTTGATATCAAAATTTTACTTAAGACAAATTTTGATATCAAAATTTTACTAAAGACAAATTTTGATATCAAAATTTTACTAAAGACAAATTTTGATATCAAAATTTTACTAAAGACAAATTTTGATATCAAAATTTTACTAAAGACAAATTTTGATATCAAAATTTTACTAAAGACAAATTTTGATATCAAAATTTTACTATAGATGAATTTTGATCAAAATATTACCAAAGACAAATTTTGATCAAAATTTTACTTAAGACAAATTTTGATCAAAATTTTACTAAAGACAAATTTTGACCAAAATTTATTCTCAAGACAAATTTTGATATCAAAATTTTACTAAAGACAAATTTTGATATCAAAATTTTACTATAGATGAATTTTGATCAAAATATTACCAAAGACAAATTTTGATCAAAATTTTACTAAAGCAAAATGTTGATCAAAATTTTACTAAAGACAAATTTTAATCAAAATTATACTAAAGACAAATTCTGATCAAAATTTTACTAAAGACAAATTTTGATCAAAATTTTTACTTAAGACAAATTTTAATCAAAATTTTACTAAAGACTAATTTTGATCAAAATTTTACTAAAGACAAATTTTAATCAAAATTTTACCAAAGAAAAATTTTGATCAAGATTTTACTAACGACAAACTTTGATCAAATATCTTTACTCAAGACAAATTTTGATCAAAATTTTTACTAAAGACAAATTTTGACCAAAATTTATTCTCAAGACAAATTTTGATCAAAATTTTACTAAAGACAAATTTTGATCAAAATTTTACTAAAGACAAATTTTTATCAAAATTTTACTTAAGACAAATTTTGATTAAAATTTTACTAAAGACAAATTTTGCTAAAGACAATATTTGATCAAAATTTTACTAAAGACAAATTTTGATCAAAATTTTACTAAAGACGTATTTTGATCAAAATTTTACGGAAGATAAATTTTGATTAAGACTTTACTAAAGACCAATTTTAATCTAAATTTTTACTTAAGACAACTTTCGATCAAAATTTTACTAAAACAAATTTAGATCAAAATTTTACTAAATACAAATTTTGATCAACATTTTATTATAAATTTTACTTAAGACAAATTTTGATCAAAAATTTACTTAAGATTAAATTTTGTGCAATCTTGAACTTGTTTCTTAATGTTTGCTGGGATATATCCTTCTATGTTATATAACTGACAGACATACATATATTTTGTGTGCTGGTGTTAAATGTCGTTTGAATTCTCACGTGTATTGTATCAAAGCCAGAAACTGCAAACGATTGAGGTAAAATTGTCAAGTAACCAAACAAACAATCACTCATTCTTACCTCCATCTTTCCATTCCATTCAAACAAACTTTCATTCGATGATCCATTTAGACACTGTGACATCTAGTCATCCATCCAATCCTTTTGTTGGCTGTTGGTGGTTCTAACAGTAGCATTAAGACGACGATTTACATTGGGTATGTCAAATGCAAAGTGATGTATTGCTAATGTCAAGCCAACATTTGCTGCGGACATATGGGGAATATTGTAGGATTTGAAATTTGGTTTTTTTTTGGTTCTTTGTGTTCTTGAGTTTGAGTAACTATTTAGGAAAGTTTTAAATGAAAGATTTTGAATGAATGTTTATGGAAAATTGATGTCTTGACGAGTGTTTTAATTATTTTCTGTAGTTAGTTTAGTGTTTAATATAGAATTAAAGGGAACTCCTTAAGTAAAGACTTATGAGATAAAATCAAAATAAGTCTTTAGTGAAGATTTTTATAACATTTCTTGTATAATAACTTTTTTGTTCAAAATTTGTCTTTAGTAAAATTTTGATCAAAATTTGTCTTCAGTAAAATTTTGATCACAATTTGTCTTTAGTAAAATTTTGATCAAAATTTGTCTTTAGTAAAATTTTCATCAAAATTTGTCTTTAGTAAAATTTTCATCAAAATTTGTCGTTAGTAAAATTTTGATCAAAATTTGTCTTTAGTAAAATTTGGATCAAAATTTGTCTTTAGTAAAATTTTGATCAAAATTTGTCTTTAGTAAAATTCTCATAAGAATTTGTCTTAAGTATAATTTTGATCAAAATTTGTCTTAAGTATAATTTTGATCAAAATTTGTCTTGAGTAAAGAATCGATCAAAATTTGTCTTTAGTAAAATTTTGATCAAAATTTGTCTTTAGTAAAATTTTGATCAAAATTTTTCTTTAGTAAAATTTTGATCAAAATTTGTCTTTAGTAAAATTTTGATTAAAATTTGTCTTAAGTAAAAATTTTGATCAAAATTTGTCTTTAGTAAAATTTTGATCAGAATTTGTCTTTAGTAAAATTTTGATTAAAATTTGTTTTAAGTAAAAATTTTGATCAAAATTTGTCTTAAGTAAAATTTTGATTAAAATTTGTCCTTAGTAAAATTTTGATCCAAATGTGCCTTTAGTAAAACTTTAATTTAAATTTGTCGTTAGTAAAATCTTGATCAAAATTTGTCTTTAGCAAAATTTTGATCAAAATTTGTCTTTAGTAAAATTTTGATCAAAATTTGTCTTTAGTAAAATTTTGATCAAAATTTGTCTTTAGTAAAATTTTGATCAAAATTTGTCTTTAGTAAAAATTTTGATCAAAATTTGTCTTGAGTATAAATTTTGGTCAAAATTTGTCTTTAGTAAAAATTTTGATCAAAATTTGTCTTTAGTAAAAATTTTGATCAAAATTTGTCTTTTGTAAAATTTTGATCAAAATTTGTCTTTATTAAAATTTTCATCAAAATTTGTCTTTATTAAAATTTTTATCAAAATTTGTTTGATCAAAATTTGTCTTTAGTAAAATTTTGATTAAAATTTGTCTTAAGTAAAAATTTTGATCAAAATTTGTCTTTAGTAAAATTTTGATCAGAATTTGTTTTTAGTATAATTTTGATTAAAATTTGTCTTTAGTAAAATTTTGATCAACATTTTTCTTTAGTAAAAATTTTGATCAAAATTTGTCTTGAGTATAAATTTTGGTCAAAATTTGTATTTAGTAAATATTTTGATCAAAATTTATCTTTAGTAAAATTTTGATCAAAATTTGTCTTTAATAAAATTTTGATTAAAATTTGTCTTAAGTAAAAATTTTGATCAAAATTTGTCTTTAGTAAAATTTTGATCAGAATTTGTCTTTAGTATAATTTTGATTAAAATTTGTCTTTAGTAAAATTTTGATCAAAATTTGTCTTTAGTAAAATTTTGATCAAAATTTGTCTTTAGTAAAGTTTTGATCAAAATTTGTCTTTAGTAAAATTTTGATCCAAATGTGTCTTTAGTAAAATTTTGATCAAAATTTGTCTTTAGTAAAATTTTGATTAAAATTTTTCTTTAGTAAAATTTTGATCAAAATTTGTCTTTAGTAAAGTTTTGATCAAAATTTGTCTTTAGTAAAATTTTGATCAAAATTTGTCTTTAATAAAATTTTGATCAAAATTTGTCTTTAGTAAAATTTTGATCAAAATTTGTCTTTAGTAAAATTTTGATCAAAATTTGTCTTTAGTAAAATTTTGATCAAAATTTGTCTTTAGTAAAATTTTGATCAAAATTTGTCTTTAGTAAAATTTTGATCAAAATTTGTCTTTAGTAAAATTTTGATCAAAATTTGTCTTTAGTAATTTTTTGATCAAAATTTGTCTTTAGTAATTTTTTGATCAAAATTTGTCTTTAGTTAAAGTTTGATCAAAATATGTCTTTAGTAAAATTTTGATCAACATTCTACTTTAGTGAATATTGGATCAAAATTTGTCTTTAGTAAAAATTTTGATACAAATTTTTCTTTAGTAAAAATTTTGATCAAAATTTTTTTTTAGTAAAATTTTATTTAAAATTTTTCTTTTGTAAAATTTTATTTAAAATTTTTCTTTTGTAAAATTTTATTCAAAATTTTTGTTTAGTAAAATTTTGATTAGAATTGGTCTTTGGTAAAATTTTGTACAAAATTTGTCTTTAGTAAAATTATGATCAAAATTTGTCTTTAGTAAAATATTGATCAAAATTTGTCTTTAGTAAAATTTTGATCAAACTTTATCTTTAGTAAAAATTTCGATCTTATTTTATTTTTAGTAAAAATTTTGATCAAATTTTGTCGGTAGTAAAAATTTTGATCAAATTTTTTCTTTAGTAAAAATTTTGATCAATATTGTCTTTAGTGAAATTTTGGTCAAAATTTGTCTTTAGTGAATGTTTGATCAAAATTTGTCATTAGTAAAATTTTTATCAAAATTTTCTATTTATTAAAAATGTTTTTCAAAAGTTTTTTAATTTTTTTTCCAGAATTTTTTTTTATAAAAAATTTATTTAATGTTTTCTTTAGGTGATATTTATTTTTAGCGTTTTTTTTATTGTTTAAATTATACAAAAATCTTAAAATATCTTTTTTCAGGCACTTAAAATTCTACACAAAACTAGCAAATATTATATCTACATTCGTTATCCTTTAAAGGATTCCACACCTGAAATAAACAAGAACAAAAGCTGATTTGGTGAAAATTCACTTTGCGACTTTGTTGGATTATTACCGCCGTGAAATACATGAAAAATATCAAAAAACTTTTCAACAAGTCAGACATCACATACAAGTGTATGTAGTTATGTATGAGTGGAAAAATTTTATTTGTTTGCTTTTTGTCGTTTTTCCCTGTTTGTGCAAATGAAAAACTGTTTTATGTTGCATAAAACTCACGTGAACAAATATCAACAACCACGAGCAGGAGGTGCAGTTGATATGCGTGTGCCACAGAACAATGAGATTTTTACATGCAACAAATTTGAAATGACATGAAACGGGATGATGTTATGAATATATTTCAGAGCATTTCAGGATTTGTATATATTTTACAAGGAGTAAAAAAGTACATAGTTTAATTTAAGACATTCAGTCATGTAAAAGTGAAGAAGCTTATTTAGATTGAAGCTAAGAAAATAAGCTTTTTATTTCATGAAGAAGATTTGAAAAATATTTGAAATTAAATTGAAATTCTGCACAGTGGGGTAGGATTTAGTTATCTGTGTTCTTTGAAGAGGCAAGCATAATATCATTTGTATTCATTCTAATTAACATCTTCATGTGAGGACTATCAAGTACAGTAAAGTTTTGGAGTAAAGTAAATATATATGTACATACGAGTACATGCGTATGTCTATTAAAAAAAAAAACTACTAATGATGATGCATTGTTGTTATCTTTTCTTATCCAATAGTCTTAGTTCATAGTTTGGTTTTTCCTAATCGAATTCTGGCCAATAGACAACCCGGTATATTAGGCTTTATGTCGGCCTGTTTCATCTGTCTTGTAAAGTATCTACATCAATTTTTGACTCTGTACATCTCTTGTAAACTTTAGTGAAATTTTGACTAGATTTCTTGTCGATGTCAATTTTATTGTTGTTCGACACTTGCAACATAATAAAACACATTATTTAAAAAAGGCAAATGTCTAGTAAAATGACTTAAGCAACTGCAAGGATGTAGAAAATGAAGTACTGCAATTGTTACTGGCTCAATTTATATGCAAAATTTGAATAAAGTAAATATGAAGGCAGGAGTCAAATTAATTATTTCCTAAAAAAATATGAAATTTTTGAAAAATTTCCTATAAAAATATGAAATTTTTGAAAAATTTCCTATAAAAATATGAAATTTTTGAAAAATTTCCTATAAAAATATGAAATTTTTGAAAAATTTCCTATAAAAATATGAAATTTTTGAAAAATTTCCTATAAAAATATGAAATTTTTGAAAAATTTCCTAGAAAAATATGAAATTTTTGAAAAATTTCATATAAAAATAGGAAATCTTTAAAAAATTTTATAAAAATCAGAAAATGTTGAAGAATTTTCTTTAAAGATAAGAAATTTTTGAAAAATTTCCTATAAAATTAAGAAATTTTTGAAAAATTTGCTATAAAAAAAGGAATAATAGTTTTTGTAAAGAAGAAATTTTTGAAAAATTTCCTTTAAAAATAAGAATTTTTTGAAAACTTTCATAAAAAAAGACATTTTTAAAAAAATTTCCTATAAAAATAAGAGATTTTTGAAAATTTTCTATAAAATTAAGAAATTTTTAAAAAATTTCCTATAAAAATAAGAAATTTTTTCTAAAAATTTCCTATAAAAATCTAAAATTTTTCAAAAATCTTTTATTTTTATAGGAAATGTTTCCAAAGTTTTTATCTCTATAAGAAATTTTTTACAAATTTCTTATTTTTATAGGAAATATTTAAAAAATTCCTTATTTTTAGGATTTTTTTTAATTTCTTATTTTTATAGGAAGTTTTTTTTTAATTTCTTATTATTACAGGAAATTTTTCAAAAATTTCTTATATTTTTAGGAAATTTTTCAAAAATTTCTTACTTTTATAAGAAATTTTTTAAAAATTTTGTATTTATATAGGAAATTTTTTTAAAAATTTCTTATTTTTTTTTAGGAAATTTCTCAAAAATTTCTTATTTTTATAGGAAAATTTAAAAAAATTTTTGGTTTTTGTAGGAAATTTTTAAAAAATTTCTTTTTTTTATAGGAAATTTTTAAAAAATTTCTTAGTCTTATAGAAAAATTTTAAAAATTTCTTATTTTTATAGGAATTTTTTTTTAAATCTCTAATTTTTATAGAAAATTTTTCAAAAATTTTTTTATTTTTATAGGAAATTTTTCAAAAATTTCTTATTTTTATAGTAAATTTTTCAAAAATTTCTTATTTTTATAGTAATTTTTTCAAAAATTTCTTATTTTTATAGGAAATTTTTAAAAAATTTCTTATTTTTATAGGAAATTTTTCAAAAATTTCTTATTTTTATAGAAAATTTTTAAAAATTTAATAGGAAATTTTTCAAAAATTTCTTCTTTTTATAGAAAATTTTTAAACAAGTTCTTATTTTTATAGATAATTTTTCAAAAATTTTTTAGTTTAATAGGAAAATTTTAAAAATTTCTTATTTTTATAGAAAATTTTTCAAAAATTTCTTAGTTTTATAGGAAATTTTTTAAAATTTCTTATTTTTTTTGGGAATTTTTCAAAAATTTCTCATTAGTATATAAATTTTTCAAAAAGTTCTTATTTTATAGAAAAATTTTCAAAATTTTCTTATTTTTACAGAAAATTTTTTAAAAATCTCTTATTTTTATAGGAAATTTTTCAAAAATTTCTTATTTTTTTTAAGGAAATTTTTGAAAAATTTTTTATTTTTTAGGAAATTTTTCAAAAATTTCTTATTTTTATAGGAAAATTTTTCAAAAATTTCCTATTTTTATAGGAAATTTTTCAAAAATTTCCTATTTTTATAGGAAATTTTTCAAAAATTTCCTATTTTTATAGGAAATTTTTCAAAAAATTCCTATTCTTATAGGAAATTTTTCAAAAATTTCCTATTTTTATAGGAAATTTTTCAAAAATTTCCTATTTTTATAGGAAATTTTTCAAAAATTTCCTATTTTTATAGGAAATTTTTCAAAAATTTCCTATTTTTATAGGAAATTTTTCAAAAATTTCCTATTTTTATAGGAAATTTTTCAAAAATTTCCTATTTTTATAGGAAATTTTTCAAAAATTTCTTATTTTTAAGGAAATTTTTCACAAATTTCTTACTTTTATTGGAAATTTTTCAAAAATTTATAGGAAATTTTTCAAAAATTTATAGGAAATTTTTCAAAAATTTCTTGTTTTTATAAGAAATTTTTTAAAAATTTCTTATTTTTATAGGAAATTTTTCAAAAGTTTCTTAGTTTTATAGGAAACTTTTAGAAATTTCTTATTTTTGTAGGAAATTTTTCTAAAATGTCTCATTTTTCTCAATTTTTTAAAAAGTTCTTATTTTTATATTTTTAGAATTTTCTTATTTTTATAGGAAATTTTTTAAAAATCTCTTATTTTTATATAAAATTTTTCAAAAATTTCTTATTTATATAGGAAATTTTTCCAAAATTTCTTCAAAATTTTTAAAAAATTTCTTATTTTTACTGGAAGTTTTTCAAAAATGTGTTATTTTTATTAAACATTTTTTAAAAATTTCTTAATTTTATAGGAAATTTTTCAAAACTTTCCTATTTTCATAGGATATTTTTCAAAAATTTCTTATATTTATAGGAAATTTTTTAAAAATTTCTTATTTTGATGGAAAATTTTTCAAAAATTTATATTTTTTATTATTTATTTTTATAGAAAACTTTCTTATTTTTACAGATAATTTTTCAAAATTTTCTCATTATTATAAGAAAATTTTGAAAATTTTCTTATTTTTATAGGAATTTTTTAAAGAATTTCTTAGTTTTATAAGAAAATTTTAAAAAAATTCTTATTAGTATAGGAAATTCTTATTAGTATAGGAAATTTTTCAAAAAGTTTTTTAGGAAAATTTTCAAAATTTTCTTATTTTTATAGAAAAGTTTTTAAAAATCTATTATTTTTATATACAATTTTTCAAGATTTTTTATTTTTATAGGAAGTTTTTAAAAATTTCTTATTTTTGTAGGAAATTTTTCAAAAATTTCTTGTTTTTATAGGAAATTTTTCAATTTTTTTTTATAAGAAATTTTTCAAAAATTATTTTTATAGGAAGTTTTTAAATTTTTTAAAGATTTCATATTTCTTAGGAAATTTTAAAAAATTTCTTATTTTGATAGGAAATTTTTTAAAAATTTTTTATTTTCGAAAGAACTTTTAAGAAAACCCCTAATGCACACTTTTGCATTATTCAAATCGAAACAGATGACAATGCAATATGAACATACATGTCGTGTGTCAATCTCAATTGGTGTGTATTCCTATATTTTGCAAATGTATTCCATTTATTCTTAGTATCTATGTTTGAATACATAGATTGACTAACAAATACTTAGACATTTATGTATAACATATACAAAGGCCTATGCAATATTGATGCAATGGTGTTAAGTGCAAAGGCAGTAACAGCATTTGAAAAGAGCATTGTACTTAATTTTAACCCTTTCATGACCAAATACCATGAAATTATGCCAAAAATAAAATTGTATAAAATTCTGATAAAAAAGCTTTTGCTTTGGTTAGCCATAGCCCTAGAAGTGTTAAATATATCCTATTATCAACTGACAGGAGTAAGGAGAATGTGTTTGTCTGTTTAATTATGTAAAATCTATACATGACACTTGAATAGAGTAGAGTGATCATTAGGGCTTTTTTGTTGGTGTCATTTGCTATTTCGGAACAAACATGTGTCAATTAATATGCAAAACACTATTAGTAGTTACAATAACTACTTATGGCTACATCTACTGCATCTAATATATGTAGGCAGATATTGTTGTTGTCTATGTTATCTTAAGATTTTGGAATTTTTTGTAATTAGAACAAATTTTGGAATAAATTTACTGAAAATAAGACATAAAATTGGGATTTGTTTTAAATTATTAAGAATGAAAATAAAGTTTTAAAGCAGAAATTTAATTTATGCATTTATGGTATTAGAAGACTAAGAAAACAAGTATGAAAATAGAGCTATTTGAGATACCCTACACTATATAAATAAAGGTTCTATAGAAGCTATATAATCTGATAGCAAATAAATGAATCTTTTTTTCAAAAAATAACTTAATTTAGTTAAAATCTACTTTATTCACATTTTGAAATACATCTAGTGAATAGTTTATCATTTCCACTTAAATCTTTTGTAACAACATTCCCTGCCCTATTTTTAGCATTTCCTCTTCCCATTTAGCAGGAAAATGTTGCTGACGAAGGAAGGAGAAGATAATAAATTTATTTTATTTTTAACATCATTGTTTATGAAACCACACAAAACACACAATTTGAAATATGAGAATTTTATTTTGTATTTCTTTTTTATTTTTCGCATTTTATCTTGCAACTACATCAGATATCCTTCGGAACATGACTCCAGTGAAGTACATATTCTTCATTAAGGGCTGGCTTGTTTTTTTCATTTTTCTATTTGAGTTACTTTCTTCTCTTTTAATGGTAAAATGTTTACAATGAAATATAATTTCCGTGAAATTAAAATAAAAAAACAAGAAAATGGGATAAAATTCATTTATATACATATAGTGGTAACAAGGATCAGATCATATGAAAGAAGGCTAGTGAAGAGAATATATGGAAATTATGAAAGGGACAGTTTTTTGAGTAGACTTACATACACCCAGAAAAGTAATTTCAAATTTTAATCAAAAATTAAAAATTTTAGTAAAGACAAATTTTGATCAAAATTTTACTAAAGACAAATTATGATGAAAATTTTGCTAAAGACAAATTTTGATTAATATTTTATAAAAGACAAATATTGATCAGAATTTTACTAAAGACTTCTTTTGATCATAATTTTACTAAAGTTTAATTTTTATCGAAATTTAACTTAAGTCAAATTTTTATCGAAATTTTTCTAAAGACAAATTTTGATCAAAATTTTACTAATTTTGATCAAGATTTTGCTTAATACAAATTTCGATAAAAATTTTACTTAAGACAAGTTTTGATCAAAATTTTACTAAAGACAAATTTTACTAAGGACAAATCTTGAACAAAGTTTTACTAAAGACAAATTTTGATTCAAATTTTATAAAAGACAAATTTTGATCAGAATTTAACTAAAGGCTTCTTTTGATCATAATTTTACTGAAGTCTAATTTTTATCGAAATTTTACTAAAGTCAAATTTTTATCGAAATTTTATTAAAATCAAATTTGATCAAAATTTTACTAAAGACAAATTTTGATCAAAATTTGTCAAAGACAAATTTTTATCAAAATTTTACTAAAGACAAATTATGATGAAAATTTTGATCAAAGTTTTACTAAAGACAAATTTTGATCAAAGTTTTACTAAAGACAAATTTTGATCAAAATTTTACTAAAGACAAATTTTGATCAGAGTTTTTCTAAAAACAAATTTTGATAAAAATTTTACTAAAGACAAATTTTGATAAAAATTTTACTAAAGACAAATTTTGATAAAAATTTTACTAAAGACAAATTTTGATAAAAAATTTACTAAAGACAAATTTTGTAAAAAATTCTACTAAAGACAAATTTTGATAAAAATTTTACTAAAGACAAATTTTGATAAACATTTTACTAAAGAAAAATTTAGATTTAAATTTTACTAAATTTTGATCAAAATTTTACTAAAGACAAATTTTGATAAAAATTTTACTAAAAAAAAATTTTGATCAAAATTTTTACTAAAGAAAAATTTTAGTAAAATTTTACTAAAGACAAATTTTGGTAAAAATTTTACTTAAGACAAATTTTGGTCAGAATTTTGCTAAAGACAAATTTTGATCAAAGTTTTACTAAAGACAAAATTTGAGTAAAATTTGATTAAAATTTTTCTAGAGACAAATTTTGATTAAAATTTTTCTAAAGACAAATTTTGATCAGGATTTTGCTAAAGACAAATTTTGACCAAAATTTGAATAAAGACAAATATTGATTAAAATTTTACTAAAAACAAATTTTTCTAAAGACAAATTTTAATCAAAATTTTTTAAAGACTAACTTTGATTAAAATTTTTCTAAAGACAAATTTTGATCAGAATTTTGCTAAAGACAAATTTCGATCAAAGTTTTACTAAAGGCAAATTTTGATTGAAACTTGATTAAAATTTTTCTAAAGACAAATTTTGATTAAAATTTTTCTAAAGACAAATTTTGATTAAAATTTTTCTAAAGACAAATTTTGACTAAAATTTGAATAAAGACAAATATTGATTAAAATTTTACTAAAAACAAATTTTTCTAAAGACAAATTTTGATCAAAATTTTTTAAAGACTAATTTTGATTAAAATTTTTCTAAAGACAAATTTTGATCAGAATTTAACTAAAGACAAATTTTATATCAAAGTTTTACTAAAGAGAAATTTTGATTGAAACTTGATTAAAATTTTTCTAAAGACAAATTTTGATTAAAATTTTTCTAAAGACAAATTTTGATTAAAATTTTACTAAAAACCAATTTTTCTAAAGACAAATTTTGATCAAAATTTTTTAAAGACTAATTTTGATTAAAATTTTTCTAAAAACAAATTTTGATCAGAATTTTGCTAAAGACAAATTTTATATCAAAGTTTTACTAAAGAGAAATTTTGATTGAAACTTGATTAAAATTTTTCTAAAGACAAATTTTGATTAAAATTTTTCTAAAGACAAATTTTGATTAAAATTTTACTAAAAACCAATTTTTCTAAAGACAAATTTTGATCAAAATTTTTTAAAGACTAATTTTGATTAAAATTTTTCTAAAGACAAATTTTGATCAGAATTTTGCTAAAGACAAATTTTGATCAAAGTTTTACTAAAGACAAATTTTGATTGAAACTTGATTAAAATTTTTCTAAAGACAAATTTTGATTAAAATTTTTCTAAAGACAAATTTTGACCAAAATTTGAATAAAGACAAATATTGATTAAAATTTTACTAAAAACAAATTTTGATTAAAATTTTACTAAAGACAAATTTTGATCAAAATTTTACTAAAGACAAATTTTGATCAAAATTTTACGAAAAAAAATTTTACATATATTTTGATTTTACTAAAGACAAATTTTGATCAAAATTTTACGAAAAAACATTTTACATATTTTGATCAAAATTTTACTAAAGACAAATTTTTATTAAAATTTTACTAAAGACAGATTTTGATCAAAATTTTACTAAAGACAATTTTTGATAAAAATTTTAATAATGATAAATTTTGATCAAAATTTTACTGAAGACAGTTTTTGATCAAAATTTTGCTAAAGACAATTTTTTGTCAAAATTTTCATTAAAAAAAATATTTATGCTACAAATATTTCTCGCGTATTAAGTAGAAGATGATGATGACGAGAAGGACAATAACACATACTTTTTTCTTCATCAAACTACAGAGAAAAGGGAAATTATATGACAACAAGGGCTCAGTCATCTGACTAGTAAATAGGAAATGTTGCTGATGTACGTGCATATGTTACATCAGAGCTTTGAAGTAGTGAAATCATTTAGATCCCTAATATTTCAATATTTTGCAAAAATATACATGAAAAAACTGTTGCCTTTATTACATATGATTTTTTTCAAAATATCTCTTTTTAAACAAGCCTGTAAAAATAATTCCCTGAAATGATGACATACTTTCAAAACTCTGTTTATTGTTAAGCTGGTTCATGCATAAAAATAATTTTATTTATATTTCTCTATATTTTCCCTTTTTTCATTTAATAAATTAAATTAAAAGAATACATAAAAAAATTGTGTTTGTATTTTTGTTTATGTCCCAGAATGTGGCAGATCCAGATCATTTTTCTCTGGCCAATGTATTTTTAAGGCCGAAAAGTTGGTTGGGTCTTTACTTCGATATAGCAGAGCTATGCAAAATTTAGTGTTTTTTCAAGTTCTTTTACATTATGTTTAATCCCCTCTCCTATTAGTCTCATATCCTTATGAATATTCTCTTACATACAAAAATGGATTTCCATTTTATTCATTATTTCACTTTAAATTCCTTTTGGACGAATAAATTGTATTTATGAGAGTTTTTGTGGGTGTCCTTTTCAATTATAAATGGAATTTAATTATTTTTATTTATTTCGTCATTTAGTTAAGATTTTGTGTAAATATTTATTAAATAATTATTTATGACATTTTATTGGTGTTTTTTTTATTTGTCAGGGATTTAAAAAAGGATCTGTGATATTTATCTGTTTTTTTTTTAAGATGATTTTTTTTTTGTTTGTTTTTTTTTATTATGAAGAAATAGTTACAATTAAATTGATATTAATAAAATTCAAATTATGGAATATTTTCCATATATTTGTACAATTAAAAACATTAATTTTAATTTCATTCAACGGATTATACATCAATAATTAAAATGCAATTAAAATTCATAACAAAATCGTAAAGGGTAGAAAACGTTTGCAAATACCTCTGATATAATTATAATGTTATTGTATTGATAAATCCGACATGTCAGTTTTCAAAATACCTGAAATAAATACAAATTTAAAAATTTAATTAATAAATGAAATGAAAAAAAAAAAAAATGATTTGTTGTAAAAAATTTTTAATAAAATTTTGATCAAAATTTGTCTTTAGTCAAATTTTAATTAAAATTTTTCTTATTTTTTTAATAAAAAAGGCTTTTAGTAAAATGTTGATCAAAATTGTCTTTACTAAAATTTTGATCAAAATTTGTCTTTGGAAAAATTTTAATCAAAATTTGCCTTAAACAAAATTTTGATCAAAATTTGCCTTAAACAAAATTTTGATCAAAATTTGTCTTCAGTAATATTTTGATTAAAATTTTTATCAACATTTCTATTTAGTTAAATTTTAATCAAAATTTTGTCTTTAGTAAAGTTTGGATCAAAATTTGTCTTTGGTAAAATGTTGATCAAAATTTGCCTTAAACAAAATTTTGATCAAAATTTGTCTTAAGTAAAATTATGATCAAAATTTTACAAATTTAGATTTACCCAGCAAAACTTTTCATTACCAAATAATGGGTTAAACAGCTAAACTATTGAACACGAACTACTTACTCATTCACTGTTTAAGTCATTACATTAACATGGGGATGTCATTGGAGGCAAGTACTTACCAATTGGATAACGACAACAACATTTTTTGTTGTTGTTTTATTTAAAAAAATATATTTTTGAATGAATTACAAATTTTTTTTTATGATCCCATGTGGGCTCGAACCCAGACCCCTACGTCTGCTAGGCGGAGACTCTTCCACTGAGCTACTTCATATGTTGAAAAATTAGCAGCTTATAATTAATTTATACAATTTTTATTTTTAGATCCAAAATCATGTGACAACAACTTTGTTTTTCCCTGCTTTTTTTGCTTTGTTGTAATTTTTGGAAAAATATTTTGATACGATTTTTTGTAAATGTTTAATGCATTTAATAAACAAAAAAGAAGTTTTTTTTTTTTTAATTATTTTAAAACTTAAACAATTTAAATCTTCCCTTTTGTATAAGTTTTTATATAATATTGGCTCTTACTTACTTAAATGGCCTATAGATACAACCTATTTTCTTTGATCTTGTGCAAATATTCTTCAATTTTATAGGCCAAGTTGTGAAAAATTTTCCTCTACTTGGTCTTTCCATCCCATTTTTTATCGTTCTTATTGGACAACTCGCGGTTCATGTTAGCTCACTACGTAACGTAGTTCTTTGGATGATGTCACTAGGAGGTAAGTATCCACAGTTGAAATGAAGGATAACCATGATAAGTCTAGGCTTACCAAGTTAAGACCAAGCAGAACCGTTGCTTGGTATCCAATAGGTATGTAGCCTTCATAATCAAAATTGACTCATTATAGTATTTTTTCATCACCGTGAGTTAGTTTTCCAAATTTTTTTTTACAGAAGGTAATATTTATGTTTTTAAAATTCAAAAATCATTTAAAAATACATTTTTAATAAAAAAAATTTACAAAAATTGTTGCTCTTGGTGGGATTTGAACCCGGGCCATTCAGTTCAACTTACCATTTTAATTACATATAAGTACTTATGTAATAACTTATTAGTTATTCGGAGGGTATGTTGTAGTCATTACAGGGTAACCAGTTACCAGAGTACTTGCCGTTACCAAAGTTTTGCTAGGTAAGTTTTACTTAAGGCGTCGCTAGCCTTAAATTAGGACAATGTAGTATTTTTTTAACCTCATTTGACTTATGAAGTTTTTAGAGGATGACCTCTATCAATTGTCAAAATTTGAAAATAACTTAGATTTCATATCTTGGCACATCTTTTCAAATTACTTTAATTTTTTGCTTAAACCATAAAACATATTATTTTAAGTACCACAACTACTCATTTGCTTAACTTTTTGGAGTTTGTTTTCCGGCTTCCAAAAAAAGTGCTTACGTTGGATAAATTTCTGCTCTAAAAGTTATATTTTTTCATACATTTATATAAAAATATTTATTTAAGTAGTATAATATTTTATGGCAATAACCCTCTTTAGCAAAAATTATTTTTTTTAATAAATATCTCCCAACAAAATGCCAACATTTTCCTTACAAAAACATCAATAAACTTATGATGGACGGGGGATTTTAACAAAACAAATTCTGATTACAGACATTAGAAGTTCCTTGAAATTTGTATAATGTCTGGCCAAAAAAAATATCATTCATATTTTAGTTAAGGCTTGCAAAAACTAAGCAAAAAAAAAAAAAAAAAACTAGAAAAACAAATTCAGTCCTATGTCATCTAAAAATATTAAGCTGACAACTAAAGTGGACAGCTAAGGAAAATACTTTAGTTGGACCATTATCTTCCTAACCGTCAGCCACCCCCTTCAAACTTCTACTTTACGATAATGGCCATTTCTATGCTTCGTTTGTCTATTTTGGAGAGCGAACGAAAAAAAAAAAAACAAAATTTATAAAGTAAAAAAAATATTTCAATTTAAGTAAAAGATTTCATTTTCGGTTTCATGATTCCTCTGGTCAAATTTTGCTGTACGAGTATTTTATGCTTCGGTTTGCGGTTGCTGGCCATAGACTTTTGGAAAGTTATTGTTTACTGCTGTTACTGCCGTTTCTTTGTTAACGTAAAGAAATATGGGCTTTTTATACAATAAATATGTAGGAAATATGATTTAATAAAATGTCCAGCCCTTCAGTTGATATAAGTGTTCCCCCCTTATGAATAAAAATATTTATGTATATACTTAAAGTGATATGTATAGTGGAGTTCAGGAAAATAGTTACTTTCAAAGCAAACACTGAAAGTGCTTAACCAAAGTAAACATAAATCACTTGACAACTGACAAAAAAGTTTTGCCAACTTTATGTTTTATACCTATTTAAAAAACTGACTTTTTATAATATACATCAAAATTTTGCATGAGGATGGGAAATAACCAAAAAGTAACCAGATCTAATATTATGACCTCCACTGTATACATATTTTTTTATTATTTAATATTTCTTGTTTTTTATGTTGCTGCCACTCTCAATCACTGTTAATAAATTAAATTTGTTTTGTGACAAGTTAATTTAAGACTTTTATATACAGTTTTTACAAAAGTAAAATTTTGATCCAAAATTTACTTAAGACAAATTTTGATCAAATATTTACTAAAGAAAAATTTTGATTAAAAATTTACTAAAGAAAAATTTTAATCAAAATTTTACTAAAGCAAACTTTTGATCAAAATTTTACTGAAAACAAATTTTGAACAAAATTTTACAAAAGACAAATTTTGAACAAAATTTTATTAAAGACAAGTTTTGATCAAAATTTTACTAAAGACAAATTATGCTCAAAATTTTTCTAAAGAAAAATTTTTACCAAAATTTTACTAAAGAAGATGTTATTAAAAAATGTTTCCTTTAGTAAAAATTTTTATCACAAATTTGTCTTCAGTAGACATTCGACCAAAATTAGTTTTTAGTAAAATTTTGATTAAAATTTTTCTTTTTGATCAAAATTTTACTAAATAAAAATTTTGATAAAAATTTTACTTAATATAAATTTTGACTAAAAATTTACCAAAGACAAATTTTGATCAAAATTTTACTAAAGAAAAATTTTGATCAAAATTTTACTAAAGACAAATTTTGATCAAAATTTTACTAAAGACAAATTTTGATCAAAATTTTACTAAAGACAAATTTTGATCAAAATTTTACTAAAGACAAATTTTGATCAAAATTTTACTAAAGACAAATTTTGATCAAAATTTTACTAAAGACAAATTTTGATCAAAATTTTACTAAAGACGAATTTTGATAAAAAATTGTGCCGAAAACTAATTTTAATCAAAATTTTTACTAAAATTTAATTAACTTTGTGATCCAAATTTTTACAAAAGACAAATTTTAGTAAAAATTTTTACTAAAGACAAATTTTGATCAAAATTTTACTAATAACAAATATTAATAAAAATTTTTACAAAAGAAAAATTTGGATCAAAATTTTGTACTAAAGAAAATTTTGGTCAAATTATACGAAAGACACATTTTGATCAAAAATTTACTAAGGACAAGTTTTAATTAAAATTTTACTAAAGAAAAATTTTAATTAAAATTTTACTAAAGAAAAATTTTAATTAAAATTTTACTAAAGAAAAATTTTAATTAAAATTTTACTAAAGAACAATTTTAATTAAAATTTTGCTAAAGAAAAATTTTAGTCAAAATTTTTCTAAAGACAAATTTTGATCAAAACTTTTCTTTAGTAAAATTTTGATCAAAATTCGTCTTTAGTAAAACTTTGATCAAAATTTGTCTTTAGTAAAATTTTGATTAAAATTTGTCTTTAGTAAAATTTTGAATAAAAAGGTTTTTAGTAAGATGTTGATCAAAATTGTCTTTACTAAAATTTTGATCAAAATTTGTCTTTGGAAAAATTTTAATCGAAAATTGTCCTTAGTAAATTTTTGATCAAAATTTGTCTTCAGTACAATTTTGATTAAAATTTTTATCAACATTTGTATTTAGTTAAATTTTGATCAAAATTTTGTCTTTAGTAAAGTTTTGATGAAAATTTGTCTTTGGTAAAATTTTGATCAAAATTTATCTTAAACAAAATTTTGATCAAAATTTGTCTTAAGTAAAGTTTTGATCACAATTTTTTTTTAATAACATTTTGATCAAAATTTTTCTGTAGTAAAAATTTGATCAAAATTTATGTTTAGTAAAATTTTGATCAAAATTTGTCTTTAGTAAAATTTTGATCAAAATTTGTCTTTAGTAAAATTTTGATCAAAATTTGTCTTTAGTAAAATTTTGATCAAAATTTGTCTTTAGTAAATTTTTGATTAAAATTTTTCTTTACTAAAATGTTGATCAAAATTATTCTTTAGTAAAATTTTGATTAAAAATTTTGATCAAAATTTGTCTTTACTAAAATTTTGATTAAACAGACGTAGACTAAGACATAGATTAAGACATAGACATAGACATAGACTAAGACATAGACTAAGACATAGACTAAGACATAGACTAAGACATAGACTAAGACATAGACTAAGACATAGACTAAGACATATACTAAGACATAGACTAAGACATAGACTAAGACATAGACTAAGACATAGACTAAGACATAGACTAAGACATAGACTAAGACATAGACTAAGACATAGACTAAGACATAGACTAAGACATAGACTAAGACATAGACTAAGACATAGACTAAGACATAGACTAAGACATAGACTAAGACATAGACTAAGACATAGACTAAGACATAGACTAAGACATAGACTAAGACATAGACTAAGACATAGACTAAGACATAGACTAAGACATAGACTAAGACATAGACTAAGACATAGACTAAGACATAGACTAAGACATAGACTAAGACATAGACTAAGACATAGACTAAGATATAGACTAAGACATAGACTAAGACATAGACTAAGACATAGACTAAGACATAGACTAAGACATAGACTAAGACATAGACTAAGACATAGACTACGACATAGACTAAGACATAGACTAAGACATAGACTAAGACATAGACAACGTCATAGACTAAGACATAGACTAAGACATACCCTAAGACATAGACTAAGACATAGACAAAGACATAGACTAAGACATAGACTAAGACATAGACTAAGACATAGACATAGACTAAGACATAGACTAAGACATAGACTAAGACATAGACTAAGACATAGACTAAGACATAGACTAAGACATAGACTAAGACATAGACTAAGACATAGACTAAGACATAGACTAAGACATAGACTAAGACATAGACTAAGACACAGACTAAGACATAGACTAAGACATAGACTAAGACATAGACTAAGACATAGACTAAGACATAGACTAAGACATAGACTAAGACATAGACTAAGACATAGACTAAGACATAGACTAAGACATAGACTAAGACATAGACTAAGACATAGACTTTTACATAGACTAAGACATAGACTAAGACGTAGACTAAGACATAGGCTAAGACAAAGTGAAATATTTTCCTTAAGACAAAAAAATTTATTAAAGGCAAATTTTTTTAACAAATTTTAATCAAAATTTGATGAGATATTTCATTTTAGACAAATTTAAAGTTAAGACAAATTTTTATAGACATTTTTACTAAAGACGGATCTTGAACGAATTTTTTACTGAAGACAAACTTGAATTAAAATTTTGATCAAAACTTTAACTTAGGACAAATTTTCATAGAAATTTTTATTAAAGATAAATTTTGAACAAAATTTTTTTGAAGACAAATTTTGATCACAGCTTTAACTAAAGACTAATTTTGATTGAAATTTTGACTAAAATTAAATTTTAATGGAAATTTTTACTGAAGACAAATTTGAGTTAAAATTTCTACCAAGGACAAGTTTCCATTAACATTTTTACAAAAGACAAATTTTGGTCGAAATTTTTACTAATTGTAGACAAACATTAATAAATTTTGACAGTTTCTGACCAAAATTTTAAGGACAGACAAATTTTTTTAGCAACTTTTGCCAAAATTATTTTTTAAGATAACTTTTGATCAAAATTTCAACTAAAGACTAATTTTGATCGAAAAATAAATGTTAATGGAAATTTTTACTGAAGACAAATTTGAATTCAAATTTAAAATAATGACAAAGCTTGACCAAAATTTATAGTAGACAATTTTTGTTCAAAATTTTAACTAAAGACTAATTTTGATTGAAATTTTGACTAAAATTAAATTTTAATGGAAATTTTTACTGAAGACAAATTTGAGTTAAAATTTCTGCCAAGGACAAGTTTCCATTAACATTTTTACAAAAGACAAATTTTGGTCAAAATTTTTACTAATTGTAGATAAACATTAATAAATTTTGACAGTTTCTGACCAAAATTTTAAGGACAGACAAATTTTTTTAGCAACTTTTGCCAAAATTATTTTTTAAGATAACTTTTGATCAAAATTTCAACTAAAGACTAATTTTGATCGAAAAATAAATTTTAATGGAAATTTTTACTGAAGACAAATTTGAATTAAAATTTTTAATAATGACAAAGCTTGACCAAAATTTTTAGTAAACACAATTTTTGTTCAAAATTTTTACTAAAGACTAATTTTGATTGAAATTTTGACTAAAAGTAAATTTTAATGGAGATTTTCACTGAAGACGAATTTGAATTAAAATTTCTACTGAGGACAATTCTCGATTAAAATTTTCACTAAAGACAAATTTCGGTCGAAATTTTTATTAATAACAATTTTTGATTAAAATTTTTACTAAAAAAAAATTTTGTTCAAAACTGAAAAACATTCAATATCAGAGTATAAAATGTTACAATCACAACCTGAATTTGAATACAATCGCTTTGAAACTTGAATCTAAAGACAAATTAAGATTATCTTGTATTTTTTTTTTTAATTTCTAGACTTTCAACTAGATTATGAAAAAATTAGGATTATCAGCAAAATAGAAGATATATTGAAATATTTTTAATAGAAATCTTTAAAAGACTCAAAATAAGTTTCACCAAACGATTGTATAAACATTTCAATTAACTAAATGAGAATTATATCTAAGTAAATGAGTATCAAACAAGAAGAAACAATAACACTTTTCATCCTAGTGCGAGAAAATCAAGCAATAAAATGAAAATTTGATTCCCCACATTTTAACAATATAACATCAATTGTACAAAATCTTTATATTAGCATTTTTATTTAATTGCTATTGAGAAAAAATTCTAATTATCATTTATATGAAAAATATTTGCATAAATACAATATATTTTGCAAAATTTGCATTATCATGTTAGACTTTGTTTAGATTCTTATGTTTGTAAACAAAAAATATTTATTTGTAGATATTTTGGATCAAATAATTCAACAAATGGTAATCCTTTAATAAATTTTTTTTCTTCAAAAATCAACAATATAATCAATGAAGTAAAAGGCGTGGGTAAGACGAATCGAGAATAAATAAAATATTTTAAGTAAAACTTTTCAATTTCTAACTTTGATACAAAAATTTCTTGTTAATCCTACTCTTACATTTAAAAATTAACGACGCCCCTGTAAATTCAAATTTTTTTCAAGTGTTAAAATATGTTTGCATCTTTATTCTGTGTATTAACATTTCTCTTGAGTTATGTGTTAAAGTATTTTGTGAAAAATTCATATTTAACAACTTGTGGCATTTGATGTAATAAAAAAAAACAGATTCCCTAGAATTTAGTTTCATTTAAAGCCAATCATCCTCCCTTTGGCGTACACCCCAGCCCCTCTTTTTAGCTGTAATCATAACAGAATTTTCATTTTCTATTTCCCTTTTTCCTCTCGTTTAGCCTTAAGTCTATTTTAATCGCATTTGAGGGTTTTTTTTTGTTATTTTAAGTAGATTTAAGCCAATTGTTATTTGTAGTTTAAAGTGTAGTTTTTGTATGAGTTTATATCGAATTTAAGCATTAGATTAATTGTTGTTTAATTGGGCTTGTAATTTAATCATTTTACTTAAACACTCGAATACATGTTGCAACTTTTGTTTGGTTTTTAGTTGTTGTTGGCAATTGAAAAATTTTGTATTTGTGGAATTTTGGTTGAGGATTTCTATTCAAATGGAATTTCTATTTAAATGGAAAAATTTATTGTACAAAATTTCTGATTGTGGTTTTTAAAATGGAAATATTTAAATGAATTGTTAAGTGAATAAGAAAATTTCTAACCACAAGTAATTTGTTATGTAAAAGGAAAATATTGTCATAAATAATTTGAAGAAATTATTAAAGTAATTCGGATATAAATACTATATTAATCAACTAAAATAATATGGTTTTACTAATCAAAAACTTACAAAAATCCCCCCATACTATTGGTCTTATGTTGAAAGGCCCTAACTCTCATTTTTGAAACTTTACAGGAGAAGGTAAAAACAGATTTAAAACAGTAATTAATAAGTTTTTACTTTGTTTCTGATGCAGGTTATTATTAAAATGAAGAACGAATTTAGTTTTCAAAACTTTTTTTATTTTTAGATATATAAAAAGCAAAATTGAGATAGGACACAAATGTAACTTAGGAATTTTTTTGTGGCGTTCAAAACAAATTACATTAATTAAAGCTTTCCATAACGAAAGTTTTGTATAGAAAAGCTTTCGATAGCGAATATTTTCTATAGGTAGTCACTAGATATTGAAGTTGTTCTATAGGAAAACTTTTCTGTCTAAATTGGGGATAATCCTCCTGAAGAGATGGCTTAATCAACCATCGAAACGCGTAGAGGAATTTGGTTTCTCCGCAAACATTTTTTTTGGCATTTTATCAATAAATTGGTCTGTTACATTAATAAATAAATGTAACAGATTTGGGATCAAATGCAAATACACTTCTTTTTTGAATAATATTTACATCCCGACTATTTTGTTATTTTTTGGGAAAACTTTTCATTTAAAAGTTTTTTTTCTTTAGGAAAACTTTAGATACAAAAAGTTTGAAATCAAATGTTTTCCATATTAAATTAAACATTTTCTTTAGAAAATTTTTCGATATCTTAACATAGAAAGAGTTTCTATAGAACATTTTCTGATTAAAAAATTTTCTATTGAAAATTTTACGATATAAAAAAATTTTTATAGAAAATTTTACTATATGAAATTTTCTATTGAAAATTTAACGATATAAAGAAAATTTTTCGACATAAAAAATTTTTTACAGAAAATTTAACGATATAAAAAATTTTCTATATATATCATTTTAGATATAAAATATTTATATGTAATTTTACGATACAAAAAATTTTCTATCGAAAATTTTACAATATAAATCTTAAGATATAAAAAATTTTACAATATAAAAAAATGTATATGGAAAGTTTGACGATATAAACAATTTTCTATATTTAATTTCATGAAAGAAAAAAATTTTACGATACCAAAAATTTTCTAACGAAAATTTAACGATATAAAAATTTACTACAGAAAATTTTACGATATAAAAAAATTTCGATAGAAAATTTTACGATATAAAAAAATTTTGATAGAAAATTTTACGATATAAAAAATTTTCTTTAGAAAATTATACGATATACAATTTTTTTTAGAAAATTTTACGATATAAAAAATTTTCTGTAGAAACTTTTACGATATAAAAAATTTTCTATAGAAAATTTTACGATATAAAAAACTTCTTTATTTTACGATATAAAAAATGTTCTGTCGAAAATTTTACGACATAAAAAATTTTCAATAGAAAATTTTACGATATAAAAAATTTTCTAAAGAAAATTTTGCGATATACAAAATTTTCAATAGCAAGCATTTTTATGATATACAAAATTTTTTATTAAATGTTTGACATCAAATGTTTTCCATATAAAATCTTCCAAATTTCAAAGTTTTATGTACGAAATTAAAAATTGTCTTTAAAAAATTTTACGATATAAAAAATTTTCTATAGAAAATTTTACCATATAATAAATTTACTACATAAAATTTTAAGATACAAAATTTTCTAAAGAAAATTTTACGATACAAAATTTTCTAAAGAAAATTTTACGAAATAAACATTTTCTATAGAAAATTTTACGATATAAAAAATTTTCTATAAAAAATTTTACGATATAAAAAATTTTCTATAGAAAATTTTACGATATAAACAATTTTCTGTAGAAAATTTTACGATATAAAAAATTTTACGATATACAAAAATTTCTATAGAAAATTTTACGATATAAAAAATTTTCTATAGAAAATTTTACAATATAAAAAATTTTCTAGAGAAAATTTTACGATATAAAAAATTTTCTATAGAAAATTTTACGATATAAAAAATTTTCTATAGAAAATTTTACGATATAAAAAATTTTATATAGAAAATTTGACGATAAAAACATTTTCTATAGAAAATTTTACGACGTAAAAAATTTTCTATAGAAAATTTTACCATGTAAAAAATTTACTATAGAAAATTTTACGAGATAAAATTTTCTTAAGAAAATTTTACGATGTAAACATTTTCTATAGAAAATTTTACGATATAAAAAACTTTATAGAAAATTTTACGATATAAAAAATTTTTTATAGGAAATTTTACGATATAAAAAATTTTCTATAGAAAATTATAGGATATACAAAATTTTCTAAAGAAAATTTTACGATATGCAAAATTTTCTATAGAAAATTTTACAATATAAAAAATTTTCTATAGAAAATTTTACGATTTAAAAAATTTTCTATAGAAAATTTTACTATATCAAAAATTTTATATAAAAAATTTTACGATATAAAAAATATTCTATAGAAAATTTTACGATATAAAAAATTTTATATAGAAAATTTGACGATAAAAACATTTTCTATAGAAAATTTTACGACGTAAAAAATTTTCTATAGAAAATTTTACGACATGAAAAATTTTCTATAGAAAATTTTACTATATAAAAAATTTTATTTAAAAAATTTTACGATATAAAAAATTTTCTATATAATAAATTTACAAAATTTATAAAATTGTACGATATAACAAATTTTCTATAGAAAATTTTACGAAATAAAAAATTTTCCATATAAAATTTTACGATACAAAAATTTTCTCCAGAAAGATAGATTTGGCAGTTTTATATTGGAAAGCTCTCGATATGCAATGTTTTTAATAGAAAGCTTTGGATATAAAAATTAACTTTTATGTCGATATAAAAAGTTTTGATGAAAAGTTTTATATAAGAAATCTTGAACATTTTCTATAGGACATTTTTCAATATCAAAAGTATATGAATATAGTTTTATATAGAAAAAAATTTTATTGGAAAGCTTTCGATATTTAATGTTTTAAGTTGGAAGCTTTTTATATCAAAAGCTGCCTAAAAGAAAGCTTGTGGTATTTGAAGATTCCTATAGAAAAGCTTATATAAGAAATCTTTTAAAATCGAAAGTCTAGTATAGAAAACCTTTCGACTTCAAAAGTTTTAAATAAGCTTTTGATGTGAAATGTTTTTAGTAAATGTAATTAGTAAAAGTTACCTATTGGAAATCTTTTGATATTGAAAGTTTTCCATAGGAAAGTTTTCTATACGAAAAATATTTTCGATATATAAGAAATTATTATATATAAAACGGAATGCTTTAAGATTCGAATGTTTTCCATAATTTGTAGATGCAACGGCACATAATTTGGTGAAATTGGGCTTTTTATAAAATATACATTTTTTAAAAAATAACTTAGGACTTTTTAGAAAATTACTTGAATTACCGCTTATTTTGATAAGATTGCCTTAAACTTTTATGAGGAGGTGTATTTGCGTTAAATGCATTGGAATCATAAAAAAACTCAATTACAAAAAAGTGTGAGCTAGGGCCTTTGTACATGAGACCGACCGGAATATAGCTGAAACGAATATAGCTGAAACGAGTAGAAACTGAATCAGAAATGAACGTTACCTAAACTGAATGATAATATAGGGCCTTTCATTAACTAGAACTAATTTTTTTTTTCTTTTAGGAACATTTTTCTTAAGAAAAGGTTTTTTGAAACAAAAAATGTATTTTTCTCGATTCGTTTCTATAGTTGGTTAGGCCATTATCATCTTTATATAATTTGTAAGACAAAACAAATACGAATTATAGTGTCTACACAGAACATCAACATTAGGCCAAAATTATCATTTAGAGAGGACTACACACACAATATTTTTTTGGTTTTGATAAGAAAATTAAACAAGGCATTGTTCAGCCCTGAAAATAAGAAAAGTGGCTCTTCTGGCTACAACTCTTCAGTATCTTAATTTTCCAACTTTCCGAAACTCTTTAAAATTGTACTTCTTATAAATTTTATATTTCTCAACTTTATTACTTTAAGTGTTTACAATTATTTACGATGTTTACATGAAGTTTTTCAATAAACTCTAGATAACTACATAAATAGAACATACAAATTTGTATATTTTATAGAAAAATTCAAAATATTTCCTTTCCAATACTTAAGCAGCTGAGGAAAGAGGACAAGGAGCCGAAGGAAGAAAAAAAAAGTTGTCAAAACAACTCTATTATTCCATAAAATATCTTGACTTGACTGCAGTATTGATAAACAGAAAACTTGAGAAGCCAATGAACTTGAGGACTAAAATGCAGAAGAGTACTTTTTATCAAGAGTAAAGTAAACAAAAAATGACAGACACATTAAAATGTACAAGATGACAAGGGGGAAGGAAGGGAGGGATATTTAAGGAAGAAGAATGAATATAAGGATGAAGGAAAGTGGCAGGGATAAGGGGATGAAATGTTTTTTACAGTCAGTATATGGAAATAATGTAGTGGTAAGGTAAGTTTTATGCAAGTGTAGCGTGTGGGATAGACGGTTAGAGCTTTCTGAATATTTTGAAATAGGAAAACTTTAAATGTGATATTTAAGCATGTAATCCATTACTTTTTAGCTTTCCATATTATATTTTTAATAGTCTTCCCATATTTTAAACTCGACATAATATCCTAATTATAAAAAAAGTCTAGACATCCTAAAATGAGTTGAATTCACTCCTTTATTTATCTGTTTCATAAAATTACTAATGCATGTAACACTTTATTACTATTAAGTCAATAATGACAATAGTTCCAAGATAAATATGTTGCGACAGTAGTCTACCACTACATCCAAGAACATACACACATACATATTTTAATGATTTTGTTTGTATTTAAAAAAACTTTTCAAAAAGTACTTTAAATTACCAGAACATTAGTGTTTGAGACAGGATATAACAATTTACCATTAAGTTACTTAGTAGTAGCTATAGCTACTAACTACCACAACCAACCATCTTTAACATAAAATTTCCTTTTTCCAGTAATAAAGCCAAGTCAGTAAATCTGATGCATAATGCAGCAGGAAAATAAGGAAACGTTTGTGGTGGCTTTACTCTGTTTTTCTTCTTTTATTACTTTTCTCTTGAAAAGAAGCTTAAAAGTAGCTATAATATATTTTGTTATTGATACGAGAACACAAGTACAAAAGTTTATCAATAAGTCCTTGAGGTTATATTCCTTTTATTTTATTTAACTTTTTTGCTTGAGCTTTTAAGCACAATTGATTGGTGCATTACGGGTTCGATTGAAATGCTCAGAAAAGAACATTAAATGAGGATTTTATAGAAAATTTAATATTATAAAGATTTTTTTTTTCTTTTTGAGTTTAAATTGAAAAAGTTTTAACAGTTTGCTATAAAGTTGATTGGTGAGTTTGAAGAAAATTATTTAGTTTTGGTTTTTAAGGTTCCAAAATAATGATCGACACTGTGACACTGCAATAAAGTTTTAAATTTTAGAAGAAAGTTTGAAATATTTTGATAAAAAAGTTCCTCTGGTTATTAGATAATATGTTTAATTCGAAAAAGACAAACACTTTAAAATATTTTGTATAGAAAATTTTATAAATTTATTTTACGATATAAGAAATTCCTACAGAAAGTTTTACGATATTAAAAATTTTCTATAGAAAAATTTACGATATGAACAATTTTTCATAGAAAATTTTTTGTAATAAAAAATGTGACAAATGTGACACTGGAAGTTTAAAATTTTAGAGGAAAGTTTTTGAATACTTTTTAAAAGATAAAATAACATGGTTTGCTTTTAAGGTAAAAAGCAAAAGACAAACACTATAAAATACTTTATATAGAAAATTTTATAATATTATTTTACGATTTTAATTTTCTTACGATGAAATTTTCTATAAAAATTTTACGATATAAAAAAATTTTCTATTGAAAATTTTACGATATAAAAAATTTTCTATGAAAAATTTTACGATATAATAAATTTTCTATTAAAAATTTTACGATATAAAAACTTTTGTGTAGAAAATTTAACGATAAAAAAAAATTTTTTGATATAAAAAATTTTCTACAGAAAATATAACGTTTTACGGAATTTTCTATATACATTTTTTTCTCGAAACTTTTATAAAAAATTTTACGATATTAAAAATTTTTATAGAATATTTTACGATACAAAAATTTTTCTATAGAAAACTTTACAATTAAAAAAATCGTCTATAATAATTTTACGATACAAAAAATGTTCTTTAGAAAATTTTACGTTATTAAAATTATATTATAAAAAATTTAACGAAAAAAATATCTATAGAAAGTTTTGCGATATAAAAAAATTTTCTATAGAAAATTTTACGATATAAAAAATTACGATTTTAAAGAAAATTTTACGATATAAAAAACGTTCTATAGAAAATAGATATAAAAAATATCTATAGAAAAAATTTTTATAGAAAATTTTTCGATATAAAAAATTTTCTATAATATTTTTTATAATATAAATATAGTAAATAATACGTTTAAAAAAATTTTATAAAGAAAATTTTACGATATAAAAAATTTTCTGTAGTAAATTATACGTTTTAACAGAATTTCTAAAGAAAATTTTACAATATAAAAAATTATCTATAGAAAATTTTACGACATAAAAAATTTTCTATAGAAAATTTTACGATGTAAAAAATTTTCTATAGAAAATTTTACGATATAAAAAATTTTCTATAGAAAATTTTACGATGTAAAAAATTTTCTATAGAAACTTATACGATGTTAAAAATTTTCTATAGAAAATTTTACGATGTTAAAAATTTTCTATACAAAATTTTACTATATAAAAAATTTTCGATAGTAAATTATACGTTTTAACAAAATTTCTAAAGAAAATTTTACGATATAAAAAATTTTCTAAAGAAAATTTTAAAATATAAAAAATTTTCTATAGAAAATTTTACGATATATAAAATTTTCTATAAAAAATTTTATGTTAAAAATTTTCTATACAAAGTTTTACGATATAAAAAATTTTAATATATAAATTATTACCTATAGAAAATTGTATGATATAAAAAATTTTATGATATAATAATTTTCTATAGAATTTTATGATATAAAGAAAAAAAATTTGTATAGAAAATTTTTAGATACACAAAAATTTCTATGAAATATTTTACGATATTAAAAATTTTCTATGGAAAAATTTATAATTTTAATTGTTTTTATAGAACACTTTACGATATAAAAAATTTTCTATAGAAAATTTTACGATATAAACAATTTTCTGTAGAAAATTTTTTGATAAACAAAAATTTCTATAGAAAATTTTACAAAACAAAAAATTTCTATAGAAAATTTTACAAAACAAAAAATTTTTTTAAGAAAATTTTACTATATAAAAAAAGTTCTATAGAAAATTTGTCGATTTTAAAATTTTTCTTATAGAACACTAAAAAATGTTCTATAGAAAATTTTTCGATATAAATATCTATGGAAAAATTTACGATATAAAAAATGTTTTATGGAAAAATTTACGATTTTAAATTTTTTTTTATAGAAAATTTTACGATATATATAAAAAATTTTCTATACAAAATTTTTCGATACACAACAATTTCTATGGAAAGTTTTACGATATGAAAAATTTTCTATGGAAAAATTTACGATTTTAAAAAATGTTAAAATACAAAAACTTTTCTATAGAAATTTTTTCGAGTTAAAAAATTTTTTAAAAGAAAAATTTTCTATACAAAATTTTGCGATATAAAAAATCTATAGAAAAATTTACGATATAAAAAATGTGTTATGGAAAAATTAACGATTTTAAAATTTGTTTATAGAAAATTTTTTGATATAAAAAATTTTGTATAGAAAATTTTTCGATACATAAAAATGTCTATGAAAAATTTTATGATATAAAAAAAATTTTCTATGGAAAAATTTACGATCTTAAAAAATTTTCATACAAAAAGTTTTCTTTAGAAAATTTTTCGATTTAAAAAATTTTTTAAAGGAAAAAATATAAAAAAAATTGTGTTCAAAGTTTTGCGATATAAAAAATTTGCGATATAAAAATGTTCTATTGAAAATTTTACGATATAAAAATTTTCTATAGAAAATTTCTTGATATAAAAATTTTCTATAGATAATTTTACGATATAAGAATTTTCTATAGATATCGTAAAAAAATTTTCTATTAAAAATTTTACGATATAGACAATTTTTTTTTTTTCAAAATTTGACGAAATAAAAAATTTTCTATAGAAAATTTTACGATATAAAAAAATTTCTATACAAAGTTTTTCGATACAAAAAATTTTCTATTAAAAAACTTTTCTGTAGATATCTTTACATTATAAAAAATGTTCTTTATAAAATTTTACTATAAAATATTATTGTATAGAAAAGTTTACGATATTTAAAAATTTCTATAGAAAATTTTACGTCATAAAATAAATTCTATATAAAATTTTACGATATAAAAAAATTTCTATATAAAATTTAACGTTTTAAAAAAATTTCTATAGAAAATTTTACGATATAAAAAATTATCTGTAGAAAATTTTACGAAATAATTATTTTTTTTTAGAAAATTTTACGATATTAAAATGTTTTGTAGAAATATTATGAAATAAAATATTTTCTATAGAAAATTTTACGAAGTAAAATATTTTCTATTAAAATTTTATGATATACAAAATTTTCTAATTTTCTATTTTCTGTAGAAAATTGTGCGAGATAAAAAAATTCCATAAAAAATTTTACGATGTAAAAAATTTTATATTAAAAATTTTAGGACATCAAAAATTTTCTATAGAAAATTTTACAACATCAAAAAATTTGTTATAAAAAATTTTACAACATCTAAAATTTTCTATAGAAAATTTTACGATATAAAAAAATTTTCTAAAGAAAACTTTTTATAGAAAATTTTACATAGAAAATTTTAGTAAATAAAAACTTTCCATTAAAAATTTAGGACATCAAAAAAAAATCCTATAGAGAATTTAACGACATCAAAAATTTTCGATTGAAAATTAAATGACATCAAAAATTTTCTTTAGAAAATTTAAAGACATCAAAAATTTTCTATAGAAAATTAAAAGGTATCAAAAATTATCTAGAGAAAATTTAAAGACATTCAAAAATTTCTAGAGAAAATTGTGCTACATAGAAAAATTAACGATGTCAACAATTTTTTATAGAAAATTGTACGATATAAAAATTTTACATTTAAAATTTTTTGTTAAAAAATTTATATCAAAAATTTTCATAGAAAATTGAAGACATTTTTTCATAAAAATATTTATGGTATACAAAATTTGAAAAAAAAAAAAATTTCAATACAAAATTTTTGGATATAAAATTTTCCGATATAAAATTTTATGATCTAAACATTTTTCTATAAATTATCAACAAAAAAAAATATATATTTAGAAAATTTAAGGATTTTCTTATCTATAAAAATTTACGAGTTCTTTTAAATTTGCTATAGAATAGAAAAGTTGTCTTTAAAAATTTGGTTCTTAAGACTAAAAATCTTTAAAGTTTTCATTATAAAAAAATGTACTACGTCAAAAACTTTCTTTAGAAGTGTCTTTAAAAAAAACTTAAATTTTTCTATAATTTCTATAATTTAATCTTAAATTTGATTTATTTTATTCACTCACATGAAGGCGATAATAATTTGTTATTCAAAATAAATTTAAAAAACTTATGTATAAATCTTATGTGGGCGTTTAAGCTGTTGTATATCCTAAAGTAACATTTTTGTTGCTACTTTTTTCTCAAGCCTTTTCTAAAACAGTACTTGTCATAAAAGTGCTTCAGGCTTGAAAATATGCTACTATATATGTATGTATATCCTTTTTTTGTTACTCACAAAACCCTATCTAATGTCACTGCTACTAGATGTTGCTGATGCCGTTGCCTTAGCAGTCCCTAGAGATAACTATTTTGTATGCGAAAGCAACAGCATAAATTTTCAACATAAATAGCGAATATTTCAAAACGATGAACAAGTACAAAAACATTAACATATTTAAGTTTGTAGCTAGAAGTAATGCTATATTCTATAGAAAATTTACAATGCATACAACGACAGGTTACCATGAGAGGGATGAATAATGATATTACAATATAATGATGATATAATACTTGGAATGTGCTCAACTATACAATTTAAAGGCTTTAAACACTTGCTTTTAAATATAAGTAAAACTTTTCAAAATATATCAAAATCATTTAAAAGTTCTAAATACTCAAATTTTAATGCACCCCTAATACATCAGCATAGTCGCTTTGTTCCCCGGTGTATGTATTTGTTTGAGTATAGGCTTTGCTGCACATCAGCTTTATTCCTTTGTGTGTTATTTCCAATGAGATTAATGTATGTGGATGCAAATGCACGTGTGAGCTTATGCATGAATGTGCATGCATGTGAGCTCTTAATCCTTAGAGTTTTAATTAAAATTCTTTGTTTTATTAACTAAATCAAAAGAACTCAAATTGACAAAAACTCATATTGTTAAGTAATGGATATACTAAATTTAGTAAATCTAATACCTGCTTGGGTATGAAAATATTAGTTGGGCTGAATGAAGATGATTAAAAGCTTTAAGTATACAGGTAATTGTTAGCAGCTCAGACTTATTAAAAGTGTCTTAATAAAAAAGATATTTTAAATCATAAGATTTTCTGAAGAAAATTTTTGTTATTATAAAATTTTTGTTATTATAAAATTTTTGTTATTATAAAATTTTTTCATATCAAAAAATTTTCTATAGAAAATTTTTCATATCAAAAAATTTTCTATAGAAAATTTTTCATATCAAAAAATTTTCTATAGAAAATTTTTCATATCAAAAAATTTTCTATAGAAAATTTTTCATATCAAAAAATTTTCTATAGAAAATTTTTCATATCAAAAAATTTTCTATAGAAAATTTTTCATATCAAAAAATTTTCTATAGAAAATTTTTCATATCAAAAAATTTTCTATAGAAAATTTTTTGATATCAAAAAATTTTCTATAGAAAATTTTTCATATCAAAAAATTTTCTATAGAAAATTTTTCATATCAAAAAATTTTCTATAGAAAATTTTTCATATCAAAAAATTTTCTATAGAAAATTTTTCATATCAAAAAATTTTCTATAGAAAATTTTTCATATCAAAAAATTTTCTATAGAAAATTTTTCATATCAAAAAATTTTCTATAGAAAATTTTTCATATCAAAAAATTTTCTATAGAAAATTTTTCATATCAAAAAATTTTCTATAGAAAATTTTTCATATCAAAAAATTTTCTATAGAAAATTTTTCATATCAAAAAATTTTCTATAGAAAATTTTTCATATCAAAAAATTTTCTATAGAAAATTTTTCATATCAAAAAATTTTCTATAGAAAATTTTTCATATCAAAAAATTTTCTATAGAAAATTTTTCATATCAAAAAATTTTCTATAGAAAATTTTTCATATCAAAAAATTTTCTATAGAAAATTTTTCATATCAAAAAATTTTCTATAGAAAATTTTTCATATCAAAAAATTTTCTATAGAAAATTTTTCATATCAAAAAATTTTCTATAGAAAATTTTTCATATCAAAAAATTTTCTATAGAAAATTTTTCATATCAAAAAATTTTCTATAGAAAATTTTTCATATCAAAAAATTTTCTATAGAAAATTTTTCATATCAAAAAATTTTCTATAGAAAATTTTTCATATCAAAAAATTTTCTATAGAAAATTTTTCATATCAAAAAATTTTCTATAGAAAATTTTTCATATCAAAAAATTTTCTATAGAAAATTTTTCATATCAAAAAATTTTCTATAGAAAATTTTTCATATCAAAAAATTTTCTATAGAAAATTTTTCATATCAAAAAATTTTCTATAGAAGATTTTTCATATCAAAATATTTTCTATAGAAAATTTTTCATATCAAAAAATTTTCTATAGAAAATTTTTCATATCAAAAAATTTTCTATAAAAAATTTTTCATACCAAAAAATTTTTTATAGAAAATTTTTCATATCAAAAAATTTTCTATAGAAAATTTTTCATATCAAAAAATTTTCTATAGAAAATTTTTCATATCAAAAAATTTTCTATAGAAAATTTTTCATATCAAAAAATTTTCTATAGAAAATTTTTCATATCAAAAAATTTTCTATAGAAAATTTTTCATATCAAAAAATTTTCTATAGAAAATTTTTCATATCAAAAAATTTTCTATAGAAAATTTTTTATATCAAAAAATTTTCTATAGAAAATTTTTCATATCAAAAAATTTTCTATAGAAAATTTTTCATATCAAAAATTTTCTATAGAAAATTTTTCATATCAAAAATTTTCTATAGAAAATTTTTCATATCAAAAATTTTCTATAGAAAATTTTTCATATCAAAAAATTTTCTATAGAAAATTTTTCATATCAAAAAATTTTCTATAGAAAATTTTTCATATCAAAAAATTTTCTATAGAAAATTTTTCATATCAAAAAATTTTCTTTAGAAAGTTTTTTATATCAAAAAATTTTCTTTAGAAAGTTTTTTATATCAAAAAATTTTCTATAGAAAATTTTTTATATCAAAAAAAATATAGAAAATTTTTCATTAAAAAAAAATTTTTCATTTAAAAAAATTTTCAATGGAAAATTTTTCATTTAAAAAAATTTTCAATAGAAAATTTTTCATTTAAATTTATTTTTTTAATAAAATTTTCTATAGAAAATTTTTTTAAATGAAAAATTTTTTATAGAAAATTTTTTTAAATGAAAAATTTTCTATAGAACATTTTTAAAATGAAAAACTTTCTATAGAAAATTTTACTTTAAAAAAATGAAAAATTTTCTTTTCATTTTCATTTAAAAAATTTTTCTATAGAAAATTTTTCATTTAAAAAAATTTTCTATAGAAAATTTTTCATTTAAAAAAAACTTCTATAGAAAATTTTTAATTTAAAAAAAAATTCTGTAGAAAATTTTTCATTTAAAGAAAATTTTCTATAGAAAATTTTTCATTTAAAAAAATTTTCTATAAAAAATTTTTCATTTAAAAAAATTTTCTATAAAAAATTTTTCATTTAAAAAAATTTACTATAGAAATTTTTCATATCAAAAAATTTTCTATAGAAATTTTTCATTTCATTAAATTTTCTATATAAAATTTTCCATTTCTTAAAATTTTCTATTGAAAATGTTTTTCATTTTATAAAATTTTCTATAGAAAATTTTTTCAATTCATTAAATTTTCTATAGAAAATGTTTACGTCACTTCTATAGAAATTGGAAAATTTTTCATAAAATTTTCTATAGAAAATTTTTTATTTCATGAAATTTTTTGTAGAAAATTTGTGATATAACATTTTCTGTAGAAAATTTTTTATATTAAAAAATTTTCGATAGAAAATTTTTCATATCATAAAACTTTCTATAGAAAATTTTTCGTATCATAAAATTTTCTATATAAAATTTTTCATTTCATTAAATTTTCTATAAAAATTTTTTTATTACATAAACAATTTTTTTAATGATAAAATTTTCAATAGAATATTTGCCATATCATGAAACTTTCCATAAAAAAGTTTTCATATCATAGTAATTTTATAGAAATTTTTAATTTGATAAAATTTGCAATAGAAAATTTTTCAATTCACAAAATTTTCTTTAAAAAAATTTTTCGTTTCATAAAGTTTTCTATCGAAAATTTTTTATTTGATAAAATTTCCTATGGAATATTTTTTATATTATAAAATTTCTTAAAGAAAATAGTTAGTTTGGTAAAACTTTTTTTGGAAAATTTTTATCTCATAAAATTTTCGATAGTAAATTAAATTAAATTTTCTATAGAAAATTTTTCACTTCTTAAAATTTTCTATAGAAATTTTTTTTCATATTATAAAATTTTCTATAGAATTTTTTTTCAATTCATTAAATTTTCTTTAGAAAATGTTTGCATCATTTCTATAGAAATTGGAAAATTTTTCATTTCATAAAATTTTCTATCGAAAAGTTTTTATCTCATAAATGTTTTTGTAGAAAATTTGTGATATCATAACATTTTCTGTAGAAAATTTTTTATATCAAAAAGTTTTCGATAGAAAATTTTTCATATCAAAACTTTCTATAGAAAATTTTTCGTATCATAAAATTTTCTATATAAAATTTTTTATTTCATTAAATTTTCTATAAAAATTTTTTCATTTCATAAACAATTTTTAATGATAAAATTTTCAATAGAATATTTTCCATATCATGAAACTTTCAATAAAAAAGTTTGCATATCATAATAATTTTATAGAAATTTTTAATTTGATAAAATTTGCAATAGAAAATTTTTCATTTCAAAAAATTTTCTTTAAACAAATTTTTTGTTTCATAAAGTTTTATATAGAAAATTTTTTATTTTATAAAATTTTCTATGGAATATTTTTTATATTATAAAATTTCTTAAAGAAAATAATTAGCTTGGTAAAATTTTTTAATAGAATATTTTTATTTCATAAAATTTTCGATATTAAATTTTTTCAATTCATAAATTTTTATTGAAAAGTTTTTTATTTCATAAAATTTTTTATAGAAAAATTTCATTTGATAGAATTTTCTATAGGCAATTTTAATTTCATTAAATTTTCTATAGAACATTTTTCATTTCATAAAATTTTTCATATCATAAAAATTTTTTATATCATAAAATTATCTTTAGAAAATTTTTCATTTGTCGCATAAAATAGAACCTTTATCCTCTAATAACACTCATACGCTATAAATATCTCTTGCGTATGATTGATATTTAGCCTTAATTCAAAATCTTTATCACTCATACGCATCGTTATGGCCCAATTGCCAAATCATATGCAAAAATTTGAACTTTAATAAATCAAATATGTATGTAATTTTAATAAATTTTTCAAAAGACTAAAATAAAAGTTCAGTTAATCTACCTTTTACTTTCTTTTGTTATCATTCGTTTATGGGTTTTTGATGTGGTTTCTCATTTTCGAGTATTAAAACTAAAATAAAAAAAATTTTCAGTAAATTTCCTAGTTTTTTCTTTCATTGAGAATTGAACTTTTAACAGCCAACAAAAAGTCAAAAGCAGCAATAAAAAATTTTTTTATTATAAAATTTTAATATTTTCACTATTTTTACTTTGTTTTCAGTTTCAGTATTTGTAACCATTTTGTAGGGCAATCGATAGTGCAATGACTGCGGTAAATAAACTCAGCCAAGGGCATTGCAAAAAAAAAGTCGCTTATTATAGAGATATTAAGGGAAATTTAAAGAAGGACTTAACTTTATAAAAAATTTCTGTAAATAGATTTTGAATGTGTAAATTTCAAAAATTTTTCTTAGTTAAGTTTTATATCATCTAAAATTTTATGTTTTGCTTCAAAAAATATCTTTCTTTGACTTGTATTGTTTTTTAGTTAAGTCCTTTTTCTCTTCTCTGAAACATTATGCAAATTTCAACCAACTTTCGCTCTATTATACACATTCTCTACTTTTCTCTACTTTTAGTTATTTGGAAAAATTTAAATACAATTGTATTATAAAAGTATGAAATTTATTGTATGTAGTACCATCTAGGGTTCAATTATTTTGCATGTGAACTATTTTTGAGGTCAAAAGGTAAACAAAAGTGAACCACAACAACAAAAACTGTATAATAATATAACTTCCATATATACTATTATATGGTATAACTGGCCCAATGTGCCTAGTATTTGTTTGTATGATTGCAAAATTCATTCAATGTTTTTGTGCCACAAAACCAAACAATGAATTATGAAAATCGAGGGAAATGGAGAAAAGTTGTAGTATAAAAATGGTAAAATATTACTTAAGTTTAAGTACCTTTGTATGAACTTTTATGTCTTGCAATTAGTTTTTAATTGCTTTTTACCTTTTTGTTTGTATTATTATTTAAATATTGTTTTGGCATCAGGAAATTTAATTATTTGTGTGAAAGTAAATTTAAATATTAAAAAGGTATTTTTGCAATAAAAATATTAATACCTTTAAGATAGAAAACAAAATAAAAAGAAATTTTTTGAAACAAAAAATCTTCCTGGTAAGATTTTCGTAGACTAATTTGTTCAACAAAAATTTTGATAACGAGTCAAATCAAAAATTTTCGAACACGTGCTGAACCACACTATCTACGTTCTATCTATCATTAGGAGCCTCTATCGACTAATGCGCAATAACTTTGCTAAAGTTCATAGCAAAAAAATGCATTGATTAATTTTCAGTGGCGCCATCTGGTGAAAATAAAGTCGCGCCAACTTAAAAACCTTATGTCGGCTCATGCACAAAAACTTTTTTAAGATCATTACATAATCAAATGCAGTTTGAAGTTTACTATTCAGTAGCGCCATCTGACAGAAATAAACCGCACCAAATTAGAAACAACTTTGATAAAGATCATAGAATGATAAAATGCACAGTTCACGATTTAATTTATTTTGAGTAAATTTCAGTGGCACCACCAGTCGGAAGTAACGCAACAACTTTCCTAAGTTTAAGATTTAATTAATTTTAAGCAATTTTCAGTAACGCCACCTATCGGAACTTGGTCATACAAACTTAGTAATGTTCCTCGGCTCATGCGTAACAACTTTTCTTAAGATCATAACATGATCAAAGGTATCAAGTATAGTAAACTATATTCTTTAAAAGACATACAGGTTGATGATAGTTTGAAGATTTTTGATTATAATTTGATGCTTGTTCGAAGATTGTTTGATAGTAGTTTGATGATTAATTGATAATTGATAATTGATTGACGATTGACTGACGAATGTTTAATGATTTTTAATGAGTGTTCGTTAATTGTTTGGTATTTTTTTTCGGTTGTTTAATTATTGTTTGACGATTGTTTGATGATTGACGAATTTTTGTTTTTTGATTGTTTGAAGATTATTGACGACTGTTTGGTGATTGATTGACGATTGACCGATGTTTGTTTGGTGAATGTTTAATTATAGTTTACGATTGTTGGATGGTTGTTCACGAATCTTTGTTTATTTTTTAATGATTGTTTGGTGATTGTTGTCTGGAGAGAGATGGTTTTATGATTGTTTGACCACTCTATGACGAGTGGTACAATTTCTGTGCCTTACATGTTTATCACGAGTCTGACTAGTTTTGCGACTGTTCTAAAGCTTCAAAACTGGTTTGTCTAGTGTAAGTTATGTGCGAACAGTTGGAAGCTAACTTCGTTGCGCTAATCGATACGTCGAGCGGTTAAAGATCTATGTATGAAATTTTTTAAAAGTTTTACAATATATTATATTCTTTAACGAGCAATAACTGTATGTATATAAATATCTATGTATATATATATATATATGTAGAATGGCTATATTGAAAACGGCTCTAACGATTTTGATGTATAGGTCGAGTAAGAAGGGACTTTTGGAACCTTTGCCTCTAAGAGGGCAAAAACGGGTAAAAAGGGGAAAAATCGAAAATGCTATATCTACAAAAGTAATAGGCATAGAAACAAATTTTAAATCATTTTCTAAACCGCCGTTAAAATCAGCGGACAGGTGTTTGGTACTTTTTTCAATCTATGGCCGATAGGGGGTAAAAAAGAGTGAAAATAGTTTTTTTTTGTACCATTTTCAAGTCACTCTTATCTTTTGAACCAAACAATATAGAAAATAATTTTGTAATGCAACGAATAAATGTGAGAAAAATATTGAACATGTATTTGGTACTTTTTCGATTTCGGGGGCCACAATGGGTAAAAAAGGGATAAAATGATAACTTAACACCTCATAAAGTAATATGAATAGGAATAATACGTTAACTGCGTTTTTATAAAAAGTACCGAATTCAATTGGTACCAGGTACCAAATAAGCATATGTAACTTTTTAGATATTAGGGAAAAGGGGAACAAATTGGTAATGTTATAACTTTTAAACAAATGCATGTTTTTCTGTCTGTATGGCCTTTATAGAATAGTAAACTATGCATTCAACCATGTTATGCTCGTGCAATAATCTTTAGCTAAAGTTGTTGCGCATGTGACGACGAAGGTTTCTAATTGGTATGACTAATTTCCGACAGGTGGCGCCACTGAAAACCACTCTAAATGAATTAAATCGTAAACTTTGCATTGTATCATGGTATGATCTTTAGAAAATTTGTTGCACATGAGCCGACGAAGGTCTCTTAGTTCGTATGAACAAATTTCGATAGGTGGTGCCACTGAAAATTACACAAAGTGAATTAAATCGTAAGATTACTT